>VDFB02062183.1:122314-204257 GCA_007258455.2 Sequoia sempervirens | reverse complement strand
TTTGGAGGAACTTAATCTTTTGTATCTCAAGTTGAAGGTATGACATCTTTCACATCTCAAGTTGAAGGCACACCATCTTTCCAATCTCGAGTAGAAGGTAAATCATCTTTCACATCTCAATTTGGAGGCACAGAATATTTCATATCTCAACTTGAAGTTACACCATCTATTCCATCTCAAGTTGAAGGTACACCATCTTTTCCATCTCAACTTGGAGGTACATCATCTATCCCATCTTGAGTTGAAGGTACACCATATTTTCTATCCCAACTTGAAATTTTTTTTGAAATGATGATAAATCTAGAATTTAGGCCCATGATGAAGATTCTTGGCCTAATAACATCAAATGCTTCAAGTGAAAAATTTGTTGTAAAGAATCTAATGAGTGCATATGAGAGTGCATGTGGGCTCCACCTCACACACCAAAGGTAGTAATATCACACAACATGTCATTACAACAACAATAGTAATAAATAAAAAAGAAATCTCACCTCATTAGAAAGATAAGTCAAGAATTGAAAATAAGTAAAAAAAACTTCAATGAGATCCATCAAAAGGCATGAGAGAGTGGAGGACTCAAACAACAATAAATTATGGGTATTCTTTAATAGACTCTCATGGGAAGATAAACCAATTGTTAAACTCTTGAGATCCATAATTGAATAATTTTGGAAAAATAATACAAGGCTATCTCCTAATCAAAGAGATGTTGTAAGAAGGGAATTTTTTATCGAAACCACGAGCCACATCCAAAGCATTTTTTGGATATAACTCAAACACAAATTTTCTCCAAATTTCTAAAGATGTATCCTCAAATTAAAATTAGTCAAAGGTATTTTGAAATAGAAAATCCTTTTTATGTCAAAATAAATCACACATGTACAACTTGTTGTTGTAGAGTACATATTGAGTTTTCTAATCATTATGATGTTTATTGACATATATGTGTATATTTGCATACTAACACTATTTTGTAAAAGTGTACAATACAAGGACATAGATATTCAATAGATTTCATATCGAGCATTTTATTCCAAATATTGGATGGTCAATTATTCTACAAGAAATTATGCTTGGATGGTACATGTGAACATTGTGGTGGCTTGCAACATTTTCCAACTTGTCTACATATGGAGAACACACATGCAACTGGAAGCAAACTAGTAAGGTTTAGAGAATATAAAACAATGAAATATAGTCTAAAAGATGGCAAAGAAGCAAAACCGTATGAATTGGTGAGTTAAAAGATACCAATGTATCAGTTTATGGCTATTTTTTGGGAGAATATAGTGTATAAGTATACAAAGCATACCCGTAGATCTTAATGGTTGGACTTAGAATTCAATTTATGCAGGGAGATGTTTACACTTAGTACCATCATTTTAGTTGTTGACTTTGTAGAGAAATACACACTACAACCACAAAATGAGGTATAATCACAGTATTACAAATCCATGTAGGTTGCCATATTTGTGCATATAGTGTTCATTCAGACACGTGACAATATAGAGGATGGCGGGAAGATCTTTAGGGAGTATCATATTTATATCAATTATGATCATATGCATTCTATAGATTTTGTGCAAAGTTGCTTTCAAATGTTCTACCATGAGTTGGCTAGAAGGAACATGTTGGCCTCCTACGATGATTTCATAACTAAGTGTTTACAACCATGATTTAGAGACTGGAAATCTAACCTAAATAGCCATTCAATCATCATGAAGGTGCATTTAACTTGTCGACCCAGGGACGTGAACTTGAAATGGGTTAGCACAGTATGTGCACTAGGGGCTCAAGTAGTCATTGCACTCTACAACTAAGAAACACAATATTGAAAGTAAATTGCTTAAAAGGAAATAAAGAAAATGTTGAATATCAATCAACAACTATGCTAAGCTAAAATGCAGAGCAAGAATGAAAATCTGGGCAACAAACAAGAGACTACTATGTCTGCTTCGGTTGCAGGAATAGTCATATAATGGAATTTTAGTGGCTGTAGGAACAGTCGATGCCAGATTTCTAACTAAGTACTAATCAACAAGTAATACTAAACTAATTCTAAACTAAGAAGTTGGATTACTCACCAAGTGGGCCCCCTTGGATAAGTATCCTCTAAACTAACAAGAACTTAGATGCTTGAACTCAAAACTTTATTTTATTCATTGTAAATCATGCATACAAAGAGTAATGTATCTATATTACTGAAACTGGAGAATGAGATTACAATGTCAAATTGTGTAACCCCCTAAAAAAGGAGCATCAAATCATTATTTATACTACAGCTAAACAAGGTAGTCAACTCCATGACTGGGAGGATGCCATTTAGGGAAAATAGGGAAAAGTGGAGCAATGGCGGTTATGCATGCATAGAATCTGGTCAAACATGCAAGTCAAGTGAAAATCCAACACAATAGTAATGCCCATGCATGCTCGATCATTAAGGTCCACTGCAAGGCGGTTATGTTTAGTTGCATGAAGAATCTTTACTATCTGCTGCCTTTGACTTGGAGCAATTTCTCAGTTGGACGTTATGGTGCATGCCTAGCTAGCGGTGTCTTCCTCAATTTGGCGTATTAAATTTGCATGTCAAGGTTAGTACACGTAATAATTGCACATCTATAACCACTCTAAGAAACATTCATTAATCACATGCAAAATAATATAGATAACCCACATATTATGCCAAATATTATTAAAGCTTACAGAGATAGGGTAATATCAAATGCCAATGGTTTGAAGGAAACATATGCCAATACGAACACTTAAGCATTAAAGTCCAAGAAATCTATGAGCAAATAGATTATAGATTGTACCCAAAACTAGACCAAAAACTAGGCTCATCACTCCCCCCAACCTAATGTTTTGCTGGTCCTCTAGCAGGGGAAGAGTTATTCTTTTGCTTGGTCAAAGTTCTAAAATTTGCAACTGAGAGCTGTCCAACATCAGTGGTTGCAGTACATGAGTTAGGGTCCCAATATAATCCTCCCAATCTATCAAACTTGTTCCATCTTTGCCTCTCTGCAACAATGTCATACTAGTAGAATCTGAAATTTGGCACAGGCCACATGAGCATGGGTGGCTGAAAAGTCAGGGGAAGCCAATGTCATCCCTGAGTTCTCCCAATCTGAATATGTCTCTCAATTCTTTTTAATATTGCAGCATAATTGTGGATGGAATGAGGCTCAGACTATTTCAGTTCATCAGTCAAACTATTCCATCTCTGGGATAAACATCTCCTCACGGTTTCCTCCTTTGCTGCTATTTTTACCTCATACTCAGTGTAAACTACCTCAATCCAAGGCATAATCCTATTGCCATAACTTGGTCTAAGCAGCATTCTATGCCATTCTCTATAAATATCTCTTGGATTGCTTGATTCAGCTCTAACAGGAAGAGTGATATTAGACTCCAATTGTTTATAAGCACCATGTTGTTGTCCCCAACTAATCTCATTTTGCACCCAAGACATGAATGCTCTAAATTGAACATCCCCGACATACAGCAGCAGATTCCAATCATGGTCTTTTGTGACAACATAATTATGTAAATAAAATTCACATAGCAAATTCTTCATTTCAAGTGAGGCAATCCTATAAGCATTGAAAAATTCCATAGGGCTATTAATAGAAGGATTCAAACCTAATGCAAGTCTTGACATCTTAAAAGAGAGATACTTCTCTTTCAGAAGTAGAGCATAGACCCTCGAAGGATCTCTACATTCGAGAATCTTTGGTGCCAAAGCTGCCATATCATTTACCCTCTGCTTTAGGGTGGCAATTTCTACATCTTTATCCTCAATCTCTTCATCCTTCTTTTGAATTTCCTCCTTCAACTTCCATTTTTCCTTTTTCCATTCTTCCTCCTTTCTTTGTATTTATCTCCATAAATTCAAAATTGTTGCATGTATTGTGAAACTAGGAGGATTATGAATGCTTACCAATCTTTTTGTTGATGGCGGCTCCTCATATGGCACTATTTGCATGGACTCAGGCTATCCAGTTATCTCTGGCTATAAGGGTGTTGTTTCTTCTTCCTTTTGTTGTAGGGACTCTTGTTCTTGTTGTGGCTGCAAGAACTCCTTCTCCAATTCTGGCTATTGCTGCAGGACTTCATGCTACAGGACCTCTTGCTCATGCTGCAGGAAGTCCTGATTTTCTTCCAATTCTTCTACAATGTTAGGAAGATTGGCTAGTGTTATTTTTGTTGCTCTCTTAAATATGTCTTCTCCTTCTTCAACATTCTCCTACTCCATTGGAGTTTTAGGGTCCTCATGTGAGGTTTCACCAGGTTTAGGGCTTTCCTGCAGAGGTGTACCAATTGTAGGCTCAGCTGGTCTTGATTTCCTATGAGGTTTCTCACGTTTTCATTTGGCTGCAAGATGAACAGTATCAACCTTCCTCTTCTTAGAACTTGACACTTTTCTTTCTACAGGCTATGTTTTAGCCTTCCCTTTACTCATTTCTACCTCTCTCTACTGTGCCCTTGTTTTCATGAAGGTTTCAAGTGGAACTTCATCATCAAAATTTGAGGAAGAGCTTTCTTTTTCTAAGTGCTCTATTTCAGAAGAACTAATTTCTATAGCTTCTTCTATTGCAGGAGGATTCACACTAGAGCCATCACTAGAGGTTGAAGCACTAGGAATAGCTTCAGCCATACTTACTCTCCTGCTAGACCTACGGGATTGAGGTATAGCCCTAAGTGGAAAATTCTCAACATTGACAAACTCTTCCCGACAATAATTTTGATCAATTTTAATAAACTCTTCCCAAGTCATTCCAGATACATCACGCATAGATTTTTCAACTAGCAATTTAATCAAGCAATAGTGGGAAACAAAATTATCCCTACCTTTTTGGGTCTCAGCCGCTATGATTAAGAGAAGATTGTACAACACGTTGGGCACATTCATCCTCCTTCTGTGCCTCATGTGATTCAAAATCTTGAAGTGGACATAATGCAAATTTGACTGGCAACCCTCACAAGTGATGCATTTGATGACATACATGGTTATATGCTTCTGTGGCTTGGGCATAGACATTCTCTTTGCACCTTGTTTTTCTATGCTTAATGGGGGGTCGTTTGGCTCTGTCAATTCAACCCTAGATGACTTGGCATCTCTAGAAGCAGGGTAATTTTCACCATCAACAAGTAACCCTATAACCTCTATAATTCTTTCCTCTATTGCCACAACTTCTAACCTTTTTACTGTGGCTTTTCCTTCTGAAAACGTGTGGGAAAATTTAAGGGCAATCCCTTCATCAAAACCATCCAACTTCAAAAAGTAGTCTATCCATCCACAATTTTGAAATTCGGCCAGGCATTGTGCATCATGTAGTAAAATATCATGCACTGTGGGTTTATTTCAAATTAACCCACCTCCCATTTTCTGCAATCAAACAAATGCTTTGCAATTTATTTTCCTGCAATTCCCCTTCTTTCCTGTAGTTCCCATTTGAAAATCAAATGCACTTCCGTACAATGTCTACTAAATTTTAGTACCAACCTACTAAATTTCTAGTGCCAGTGTCAACTAAATTTCCTTTTTTTTGTTTTGCCTTTTTGCTTGCAACTCAAGATTACGACATGGAAATAATGGCAAGGAAATGAGTGATAAAGGGAAATTATGATAGGAAGAAATGGTGGCTGCAACTATTGTCACTTCACACATGCAAGCCATCCTTCCACTTGGATTTCAAATCAGCTTATTTTTAAATTTCTGACATAGCCTAATATAATTTGACACATGGACAATAAGTTCACAAAATATTTTCCTCTTTTTCGTTTCCCTCCCCCCAACCTAAATTTGGACATGTGTCCACACATGTGAGATGGGAGTGGCGATTGATAGGTAATGATGGCATTTATGCGAATACCTATACTAACGTACAATGATTAAATGAACACACTTAAAAGATGATTAATGATAGAAATTAATGTGCACATACCTAAATGTGTGGAAGATTTGCTGCAAAGATCACTGATAAAGTAACTCTTTCCTTGTTGGAAAATGAATTGAGCAATAAATGAAGATGAGGTGGAATGAGGTGACGTGGAATAAAGTAATGGAAGAGAGAGATAGGTGGTGATGGATGGGTGGATGGGAAGAGGACAAAGAAATGGACTTCCACATAAGTGAAAGTCTTTATTATGAAAAGTACGTACCTTAATTAGGCTGAACGAGGGACACTAGGTCCACCACCTTCAACTGTAGGAAACTTTGAGTGCTAGGTGAATTGTTGCAGGAACTCTTCTTTAGAAGTTGGCTTATGATATAATCTAAGGTGATGACCATTGACAAGTAATTTGAACCTAACAAGGTCAATGGTGGTAAGCTAAACAACTCCATTAGGAAAGACCTCAACAACTTCGTATGGTCCTAGCCACCTTGTGTGCAATTTTCTTGCATTGTCCTGGTATCTTGAATCATAGAGAAAAACCCAATCTCCTGGTTTGAACTTCTTGTCCTTGATAAATTTGTCATGCCACTTGATTCTCTGATTCTGCATTACTTTTGTATGTTGTAGGGTTGCTCTTCTTATCTCATCCAAAGCATTTAGCTACATGATTCTTTCTTTTTGTGCTTCAAAAATATCCATCCCTAAATCCACTGCAGTTCGTAGAGTTTTATGTTCAAATTCAATTAGCATCATAGTTGTCTTTCCATACAACAACTCAAATGGGGTGAAGCCTGTAGTTGTTTTCCATGTTGTCCTATAGGCCCAAACAACTTCTGGTAATATGTTTTCCCAATCTTTCCTATGGATAGCTACTATTTTAGTCAGAATGACTTCAATCTCTCTGTTGGTCACCTCAACTTGGCCATTAGCTTGGGGGTGATAAGGAGTAGACTTTATGTGCCTTATATTGTACTCATTCACTAGCGCTGCAACAAGAGTTGATGTGAATTGTGGCCCTTGATTAGTCACTATTTCTCTTGGGACTCCATATCTTGTGAAAATTTCCTTATAAAGAAAATCTGCAACCTTGTTATCTCTTGCATGCTTCATGGCTTTAACTTCTACCCATTTTGTTACATAATCAGTGCATACCAATATATAAGACTTACCATTTGATGGAGGGTCAATTGATCCCACAAAATCCAATCCCCACTTATCAAAGGGAGTGACTACTACCTAAAGGAAAAGTGGCATCTCATCAGATCTAGTTGGTCTACCCATTCTTTGACATCTGTCACATTTTTTCGTGTACCTTCCTGCATCCTTGTGGAGTGTTGGCCAATAATTCCTTGTGTTCAAAACCTTTATTTTTGTCCTCTTCGCTACAAAGTGTCCTCCACATGGTTCATTGTGACATGCATGCAAAATGTCATATGTCTCATCTTCTCTCACACATCTTCTCATGACATGGTTAGGTCCAGTATAAAATAAACATCCAACAATCCAAGCGAAAGGAAAATATTTTTCAATGAGTTCCCTTTTCTCTTTTGGGGAGAAGTGAGAAGGAACTCTACTTGTAACCAAGTAATTGGCTATGTCAGCATACCAGGGTATTTGTACATTGAGAGAGAATAGATGCTCATCAGGAAAAGAGTCATCTATGGGTTGATTGTCTTTGATGTAGTTAGCCTTGAAAGAAAATCTGCAACAACATTAGTCTTCCCTGACTTATCTACAATGGTTATATCAAACTCCCGCATCAACAATAACCATCTTGCCAATCTACCTGTGATTAAAGGTTTATTCATGAGATATCTAATGGTTGCATGATCAATGTGCACAAAGATTTGGTAGCCTGTTATGTAATGTTTGAATTTGTTCAGTGTATAGATTACTGCCAACATCTCTTTCTCTGTCACTGTATAATTGAATTCATCTCCTTGCAATTTTTTGTTGACAAAGTAAATAGCATTTTCAATAGCCTCCTCTTTTGGTCCAAAGATCACTCCTATGGAATAATATGATGCATCAGTGTGGATGTGGAAAGGAAGCTCCCAATTGGGTCCCTTGAGTATAGGAGCATGAGTCAAAGCTACCTTCAAGTCAAAAAATGCCTTGTCACAAGCTTCAGTCCACTAAAATTCAACATCTTTAGTGAGAAGGGTATACAATGGTGCTACTAGCTTGCTAAAATTCTTGATGAATCGCCTATAATATCCTGCATGACCCAAGAAACTTCTAACATCCTTATGTTTTGCAGGTGTAGGTAGATTTGTGATTACCTCAATTTTTGCAAGATCTACTTGAATTCCCTTGTGGGAGATGTAGTGGTCAAGAACTACACCCTCTTGCATTATCATGAAACACTTTTCACTATTTAGGGATAAGTTTTTATCTTCACATCTCTGTAGGACTCTTTTGAGATTCTCCAATGCTTGATTAAAATCAACACCATAAGTGGTGAAGTCATCCATATAAATCTCCATGCAATCATGAGAAATGTCTGAGAATATGCTAATGACTGCCCTCTGAAAAGTTGCAGGTGCATTGCACAAACCCAGATGGGAATGTAGAATAGGCATAGGTCCCCATGGACGGTAAATGGTCTTCTCTTGGTCTTCTGGTGCAATTTGGATCTGGTTGCAGCGTTGAATCCATCTAGAAAAGATAAGTATTGCTTTCCAACAAGTGTGTCCAAAACTTGATCAATGAAGGGTAAAAGAAAGTGATCCTTCTTGGTGGCAGCATTAAGTTCTCTATAATCAACATAAACTTTCCATTTCCCTCCTTTCTTGGGAATGATCACTAATGGAGATACCCATTGACTATCTAAAATGGGGTAGATAAATCCCGCATCTAGCAATTTCTGTAGTTCTCCTTTCACAATTTCTCTTAGTGTAGGGTTAATCCTTATTTGTGGTTGTCTTACTGGAGTGCAACCATCTCTGATATAAATTATGTGGGTACAAAGTTTAGGATCTAGTCCCTTCATATCATGATAATCCCATGCAAATGCATGCTGATGGGCCCTTAATAGGTTTGCCAATAACAATTGTTGCTTTTCATTCAATTCATTATTAACATTCAGGTATTTTCCCTCTGACACCTAGACTTGTGTAGTTAACTCTATCATGGCTACTTCATTAATACATGGTACCTTTAGTTCTATAGACATCCAAATTTGACCACTTCCATATGGTCAAATCTTCTTAACATGATAATCCCATGCAAATGCATCTGATGGGCCCTTAATAGGTTTGCCAATAACAATTGTTGCTTTTCATTCAATTCATTATTAACATTCAGGTATTTTCCCTTTGACACCTAGACTTGTGTAGTTAACTCTATCATGGCTACTTCATTAATACATGGTACCTTTAGTTCTATAGACATCCAAATTTGACCACTTCCATATGGTCAAAGTCATCTTCTTAATTATCCCTTTGCTCTTTTAGAATCATCCTCTTTACCGGTATTAATAAAATCATTCATTTAATTAATATTATGTTTTTTCTTGCATAAGGTATCTAATTTAATAAATACTTTTCCCCTATTTCCTCTCTGAATTAAATAAATGCATCACTTTATTTAATTTAGTCATATTATCTTTTGAAATTTTAAATTTACTTTTAAATTTCCTATTTTCTCTCTCATTGTCACATCCTCCAACTTTTGCAAGTTGGCCTCTAATCCCTCTTAGCAATCTAACCCTCTTTCTTAGTCACAATTAATTTATGATTAAGATGTGCACACCCCTAATCATCATTAGGGTCCCATCCTCCATAATTTCCCACTTGCTTCTAATGAGTCTTTAATTAGTCTAATCAAGTTCTTGCACAACCTTAATCACCTAATTAGGTCATCTCTAATCCCCATATCATTTATGGAATATGTCCTTAGTCAACTTCATTAAAAGCTCTCTCTTTTTGAACAAGGCATCTCCATTCCCTATGTGAATTTTTAATTCACATTTAATCCCCCAATGCATTTGAAAGAAATTTAAATTCCTTCTCTTTTCCCCATGAGAATATTTGAGGAATTTTTAATTCTCCACTTGTCCTCTCACCCATATGGGGACAAGTACCTCCTTTATGAGGAGATCTTGTCCCAATCCTAAGGTACTATGTACCCTCTCCATGTCATGTACTATCTTTCCACCTCATGTACACATCACCCTTTTTAAGCCATATCACATGCCACATGTCAAGATGTGAGGGCTTGCAAGTTCTCAACTCACCTTGGCTCTACATCTTGATCTTGGTGGCTCAATCTTGACCCTCCATTTCCCTAGAGATTTTCAAAATCTCTATAAATACCCCCTCTTTTCTCTCATTTTGGGGGAGATCATGCATTGTAGCCAAACTCTTGCAAATTTTTCCTAGAATCCATACTTAGCCATTTTCATGCTTGCACTCGCTTGTACCCACCTTCATATCATCATCTAGCTTGCATCTCTTGCCATCCAAGGAGCACACAACACCGAAGATTGAAGGGCCAACCAAAGGATCGATTCAACACAAGGTAAAAGGTTCCATTTGTTGTTTTTATATTGTGTTGAATCCAACTAGGCTAATCTTGAGGTGTAGGTTGTTTTTAGTGTTATTCACATTACTTTGTTTGCTGCTCATTTTCTAGCACCTAAATTCGACCTATCACATTTTTGGCATGCCCAGTGGGACTCACAAACGGGTCTCTTGCTTTTATGTTTTCTATTTTTTGACTTTTTACAGGTACATGTCATAGAGGGGCGAACCTGACCTAACAGATAGGTGGACCTGCCCTCCATAGGTAGACCTGACCCTCTCTAGGGGCAGACCTGCCCTCCCCAGATTTGCAGAAAGTGGTTTTTGAAAAAAAATTCACAGAGGGGCGGACCTGACCTAACAGGCAGGCAGACCCGCCCTCCACAAGCGGACCTGACCCTCCCTAGGGGCGGACCTGCCCTCCCCAGACTGCAGAAATTATTTTTTTGAACTTTTTCACGGAGGGGCGGACCCGACCTAACACTTAGTCAAACCCAACCTAACAGACAATTGGATTTTCTCTAGACAGCCAGATTTGCCCTCACAGACAGGCGGATTTTCCCCAGAAAGCTTTTTTGAAAAGGTAAAATTTTAGTTTTTTAGCTATTTTTTGGCTATTTTAAGGGTTCTTAACCCCTAATTAGGAACATAGTTTAATTAAAAGGTGTCAATCAACCTTGTATGCTATTTTTTTAGGTGAGCTATTTGACGTATCCAATCCCTTTGCACCATTCGATGATCCTGGGTGACAAGAAATCGTAGCTTACCACGTCTTTTGAATCTACCTATTTTACTTTTCTTAGTGGGACCTACTTGGGGATTTCATCACTTCAAGGGACAATTCCAACCACGCGTATCAGTGGGGTATATAAAGGGGGGAGAGCAAAAACTGTACCTCAATTCAACCACGTTGTAATTGGCAAAGCATTGGGATGATATGAAGAGTTGGTCCGAGCCTTTTAGGTTCCTGACTCATGCTTGTAACGGGTTGGTGTTCACGGTTTGGGCCTCACGTATCGGGTGTATATCGAGGACTCCCTAGTAACCATGTTCATCCTAGATTAAAGGACTTTGTTGGCTAGACCCCTCTACTAGACTTAGGCTTGTGCTGTCTGAATTGTCTTCTTTATGCGAAACCAGTGATTATTTGATTTATTTCACTCAGCCATAGTCTTTTGATTGATGATTATTGTGTTTTGAGTCCTTTGCCTTAGTCTTTTTTGTAAAAAAAAATCAAGTCAAACCTCACAAACAAGCGGACTTGCCCTCATCCAGAGGTAGACTTGCCCTAAAAATTGGTCCTTTGGAGCCTGATTTTGACCTAATTTCATCAGTTTTTGCTCCTTGGGCAGACTTTGCCTCATCCATGGGTGGACTTGCCCTAAAAACTGGTCCTTTGGAGCCTGATTTTGACCTAATTTCATTAGTTTTTGCTCCTTGGGTGGACTTTCCCTCATCCACGGGCGGACTTGCCCTAAAAATTGGTCCTTTGGACCCTAATTTTGACCTAATTTCATTAGTTTTTGCTCCTTGGGTGGACTTTCCCTCATCCACGAGCAGAATTGCCCTAAAAACTGGTCCTTTGGAGCTTGATTTTGACCTAATTTCATCATTTTTTGCTCCTTAGGTGGACTTTCCCTCATCCAGGGGTGGACTTGCCCTAAAAAACTGGTCCTTTGGAGCCTGATTTTGACCTAATTTCATTAGTTTTTGCTCCTTGGGTGGAATTTCCCTCATCCAGGGGCAGACTTGCCCTAAAAATTAGTCCTTTGGAGCTTGATTTTGACCTAATTTCATCAGTTTTTTCTCCTTGGGTGGACTTTCCCTCATCCAGGGGCGGGCTTGCCCTAAAAATTGGTCCTTTAGAGCCTGATTTTGACCTAATTTCATCAGTTTTTGCTCCTTGGGCGGACTTTCCCTCATGCAGGGGCAGAATTGACATTCAAATCAATCCTTTTAGAGTTGATTTTGACCTAATTTGGCCAGTTTTTGCTCCTTGGGCGGACTTTCCCTCATGCAGGGATGAAATTGACATTCAAATAAGTCCTTTTGGAGTTAGTTTTGACCTATTTTGATCAGTTTTTCTCCTTCGGCGGACCTGACTTGTACAGGGGCAAACTTGACCCTTGATCGATCAACTTTTTTATCCACTTCGCCAGCTGGAACCTTCGTTCTGCCATCTTGATCACTCGTCTTCTCGTTTCAGGCATATGTCCACTCATTTCGAGAATCCATTCGTCATCCTAAACGTTCATCCCCTTAACTCATACATCCGTTCACCCATTCAGAACCTACATTTTGGTTATCATTTACACATTTCGGACCATCAATATCCCATTGAAACCTTGTTAGAGTAGTTATCTGAATTGACCTAGGTGTTCATCTCTAATCATCATCCACCAAAACCAACTTCAGATTGTCATCCATCTTAAGTTGGTCGTCCTTGTCGGCCCAATCAATCCACTTCTATCTCAAGTTGGATTTGGTGTCGTTATCATCAATCAACACCTAGCATTATCAAGGATCACTCTTGAACTTGGTTTCAGATTCCCTTCACTATCATCCACCCTAATCAATCATCTCAAATCATTATAGCATCCAATCCAAATCGACTCATTATCTTCCAATCAACCTAGTCCACATCAGTCCAATTGAGTCAATCTCATTGAGCCCTAGCCTCAACGGCTAGTCAATCATCCAATTCAACCAATCCTTTCAAGCCACATCCTTTTCGGCTAATTAATCATCAAATCAAATCAATCCTTTCGTCACCAAGGTCATCCTAATCTGTCATATTGCATTCTCATTCATACCTGATCACAAACAAGGAAAATGGCTGAACAACAATCCCAACCAAACATCCTTCAAGATCCGAACAACGCAACTAATGCCTCACAAGATACCAATAATAGTGCAAACATCCCTCAGGATCCTCATAATGGAACCTCATCACAATCCAATATTAACGGTCAAAACACATCACCTCCCAGGGATGAAAACATGGTCATCCAACCTGAGGTTATGTTTGAGGAACACTTTAGTAACCCAGTCAATGTGCAAATGACGGATCGCCTTCTTGAAAAACATGGCAAAGAGATCTTGGGTCACGCAATTGACAAGGGTGTCAAATTTTCGTCAGGTGTCGACCTATCCAAGTATGGCGGCTCCACACCTAATGTATCCCAAGGTTCACATAATGTCCCAGGTAGCTCATACATCCCCAATGTTCCTTCCGTAGAAGGGTGGCATCAACTTGAATTCGGCAATGCCGTTCTGTATCCCGTTGGAAATCCCCCACATCTTGCAATCTCGGTCATAGGGACACCCCAAACCACTGATCCCAATGATCCTTTTGCCTTTGGCTTGCCACAAAACATCCCACAACCACAACCACTAATGCTACCAGCACCACCCCCCTCGAATCCGCCTCTTGTCAACACTGGGGGTAGCCCTTTCACTGCATTGCCTCCACCTTCTAGGGCCCTAAACCAACCATCACCTTCATATGCATCCCCACAGCTGCCTCAATCTAGTCTACCCCCGCTGAATGTCCCCTTTGGTACCCAACAACCTCCCTTGCAAAATCCCCCTACGTTATCCCAGCCGCCCCAACAACAACAACCATTATTTTCCTCACAACAACCACCATATCAGCCGCAAAACAATCTGTCCTGACCTCCCACTCAAACCATATCCCCTTTCCTTGTGTCCATCCTCCAACTGCGAGCTCAAGCACCATGCAACATCGTGTCTCGACCCACGCAACATCTCACATCGCATCAACAACCACCACAGTATCCCTATTACCAATAGCAGTCCTAGTAGCAACCACCTTATGCAGCCTCCCAACAATCACAACAGCTCCCCCAGTATCAACGGGTCAATCCACAACATCACATCCAAGTTCCTTAGCAACCCACCTCACATCTTTATCAAACAAATCCATATTATACCTCGCAACAACAACCCATGTATCAACAAAATCCCCCAACATACCAACAAGGGATGTCATCACTCCACCATCCAAACCCATACATGAATGATCCAACGTTCTCTTAGTAGGATCCTTTATCATCCTACCATCCATATCCATCCAACCAACCACTAGTCAACTCAGATTTGCTAGAAATTAAAGCTGCTTTGAGAGATCTTCAGGAAGGGATGGGCAAACAATCATTCAAATTCGAGGACATATGCTGATACCCATTTGATCCCTCCATCTCATTGATCCCCTTCCCTAAACATTTTGATGTACCAAAATTCGACAGATACAGGAGGAACAAGGATCCCAAGGCCCACTTATAGGAATTTTAGTCTCAATGTCAAGAAGTTATGCACAACGACAATTATCTCTTGCACCTGTTTCCGCGAAGTCTAACAGGCATTGCCTTATATTGGTTCATGACCCTCGAAAGAGGGTCCATAAAATCTTTTGCGGACCTATCAGAAAAGTTTGTCTCCTACTTCTCCTTCAATTTGGAGGACACTGACACCTTAGATCTCCTCAAAGAGAAACAACGGGAGGGGGAAACCTTTGCTAGCTATCTTCAAAGGTGGCATGCATTAGCAAGCTGAATGAAAACCCCTCTAAGAGAGAAGGATATGGTCACCCTCTTCATGGAGAACTCTCATCTTGACATGGCTCATAACTTTAGGTTACATTGTGTCACCACTTTTGCCGAGCTAGTAGACAAGGGACCTATCCTTGAATGTGCCCTTGTTGCCAAAGGACACATCAAAATATACAACCAAGATAAAGAAAGGTCATTCAATGATAAGCCACAATTTTGGAACAAGAACAAGAACATAGTAAATGATGGTGTCACTGATACTAAACATGTCCAAGTAGCTAATACATCACATAGACAACAACCATCCATACCTAACGCCATATCGGTGCCATAGGGGGCACCTCGCCCTTCTCAACAGTCAAATTAGAATAACTAGGGGAATGCTAAATGTCAGTATGCTCAATTAGGAGAACCCCTGAGTGTTGTCTTCAATAAATTGTTACATATCAATTATCCAATCACATACCCTGTCACCAAGCCACTTGATGAATCCAAGCCCAAGCCCGCATGGTTTAGGGAAAATGAATATTGTGAGTTCCATAAAATCAAAGGACAATCTTTGAATAAGTGCCAGGGTCTGAAAAACTATATCCAAGACCTCATTGATCGAGGAGATATCAAGGTTGACGCCAGTCAAACTTCATCATCCAATGCTCAATTGCAGATATATCAAAATGCCTTTCCTAACCATAATCAAGGCCCAAGCACCTCCAACAATAATCCCCAGGAGAACAAAACAAATAATGTGAGCTATAAGAATGTACCCCTCAATTACGAGGGTATTATTCATTACATTGAACACGTAGAGCCCTGGGTATCCATGATAGATGTCAAAGCCAAAGACCCTTAGTGTGCTGTTACTACATGACAAGCTCGTATCACTGTCCCCGTAGCCTCCGCACCCACCCAACCAACTCCTATAACCTCCCAATACAACATCCTCGATCACTTAGGAAAGACCCCTGCTCATATCTCCATTTTGGATTTGCTTAAGTCTTCGCCTGTACATCAAGAAATTCTCAATAGAGCCCTACATGAAACCCATGTACCTAATGACAATGATCCCACATGATTCCAAGCTTTGGTCGGACACCTAGCTTTATCTTATCAACTACACTTCAGCCAAAATGACATGCCAACTATCGATGTCAATCATAATCACCCCTTGCATATCGAAGTCATTGTTGCCCACCATAAAATAAAAAGGGTCTTGATAGATAATGGCTCTGCCCTCAATTTGTGTACTCTAAAATTCATAAAATAGGTGGGGTATACTCAAGCAGATTTAAGTAATCAGATCATCACAATCAAGGCCTATGATAATGCAGAAAGGAATACAGAGGGAATTATCAGTCTTCCTATCCAAGTGGGACCTATGGTTCAATACACTACCTGTGATGTCCTTGATCTGGACTTGCCATATAATCTCCTCCTTGGCTGCCCATGGCTCCATGCTATGCAAGCCATCCCTTCCACATACCATCAGTGCCTAAAATTCCCAGTCAACAGACAGGAAGTCACCATCTATGCTGACCCCCAACCTTTTGAATATTGCCGCGCTTTAGAAGCATCCTTCCCCCATTTACATTATTGTCCCAAGGTCAAAATGGGGGCATCTCAGTCATCATCCGCTAATCCACCCTCCATCACGACAACCACTCCATCTTCCACCACTGATCCTACAGTCACAAAAGTCCAGATCATTGAAAAAGGGTGTGGAGAATACAAAATGCATACTACCCTTAATATAGCAACCATGCCCCCGTCACCACACGAGTATGGCCAACCTTCACATGCTACTCCAAAGGAAGACAATACTGTCACCTTCAGTGGTAAAAACATCCCTACCACCACTTTCAAGTCCCCTAGTATCAAGATAGATGCACCAAAAGAGGATATAAGTCAATGGGTATACCGAGAAGAATCCCAACCAGATCCCCCTTTAAAGGAATATTTTCAAGAAGCATATCCTTGGTCAGCTAAGTTTGTAGAAAAGTATAACTACCAAGGAAGGGGCCTAGGTAAGGAAGAATAGGGGTGGTTGCAACCTATTGATACATCAAAGTTGCTGAAGAACATAGGCATCGGATATGATAAAAAGCAGAAAGGCCCTGCAACATCGCTTAATACCTCCAATAGTGTCGCTGTGGACAATAGCTTATTAGAAGACATACCCGAGGAGGTATCCATTATATGCGCATACGATGACGTCAATCACACTGACCTATCATCCATGTTCGAATGCCTATCCATCTGCACCATTACCCTATCCATTCACCACCCTGAGCTCATTGATTAGGACCTGTGTAACAGCACACCTGTCAATATGTCTGCGAATACATATGTCAACCTCATGGGATTGGTGGAGGATGAACACTCCAGTCGCAAAAATAAGAACAAGAAAAATAAAAAAGTCATCTAGTGAAAACCTCCCCCAGGCACTTCCTGACCTTGGAAAAGTAAAAATAAAGGATGCATCTAATGGAAAAAACCTTGAAGAGGCGCCAGAGGATGGAGATGTTCATCTTCCCCTTGTAGGAACTCAGTTATTTACCCGATCATCCATTTTAATCGAAGAGACTCAAGAAGTTAATTTGGGTACTGCTGAAAATCCTAAGATCACCTATGTAGCTAAATCACTCTCAGAGCAAGAGTATCTAGTCATTGTGCAGCTACTCCAAGAGGGAATCATTAACTTTGCTTGGTCATATTTAGACATTCTAGGCTTAGACCCTGCCTTAGTGGTTCATCATCTAGACGTTCACCCAGATGCCAAACCTGTCAAATAGAAGCTCCACAAGATGCATCCACAAGTGGCATTAGTAGTCAAGAAGGAGTTGGAGAAGTTACTAGATGCAGGTTTTATCAGACCAATTGACTACTCTGAGTGGATCTCCAATATAGTACTAGTTGCCAAACCAAATGGAGACATTCGGATTTGCACAGACTTCAGGGATCTTAACAAGGCTTGTCCAAAGGATGACTTCCCTTTGCCTAACATTGACATGTTGGTCGACCTCATGACAGGACATGAGATGCTATCCCTTATGGATGGCTTCTTTGGTTATAATCAGATTCGAATTGTACTTGAGGACCAACACAAGACTGCCTTCACGACACCTTGGGGAACTTTTTGTTACAATGTTATGCCCTTTGGTCTCAAAAATGCAGGGGCAACATATCAGAGGGCAATGACGGTCATCTTCCATGACCTCATCCATATCATAATGGAGGATTATGTCAATGAATTGTTAAGGAAATCTAGAACACGAGCTGAACATCCTACCATCCTGAAAAAAGATCTTTGAACGGTTAGAGCATTACAAGTTGCGGCTAAATCCAAAAAAGTGTGTCTTTGGGGTTACCTCGGGAAAATTGTTGGGTTTTATAGTCTCCTGAAGGGGTATTGAAGTTGATCCCGCCAAGGTGAAGGCTATTCTAGACATGCCACCCCCACGCAATCTGAAGCAACTAAGAATCCTCTAGGGGAAGATGCAATCCATCTGTCACTTCATAGCCCAGCTCATGGATAAGTGTCAGCCATTCACTCATCTCCTAAAGAAAGAATCCACCTTTCGATGGAACCAACACTATCAAACAGGTTTTGATAAGATCAAAGAATACTTAGCTCATCCTCTGATCCTGATGCCACCTATTCCAGGGAAGCCTCTCCTGCTGCATATCTCTGCCACTTCAGTCGTGTTGGGGGCATTGTTAGCATAACATGATGAATCATCGAAAGAGAGGGCAATCTACTACATCAGTCAGATGTTGGTTGGCTATGAATTAAACTACTCTCCCATGGAAAAGGCCTGCTTCACCCTAGTATTCAGCACACAGAAATTACGACAATACATGCTCAACCATCCAGTCAAATTAATTGCCAAAATTGATCCACTGAAGTATTTGTTATCTAGAACCACTCTGACTAGCCGCATGGCCAAGTGGGTCATGCTCCTAAGCGAATTTGACATAGAGTATGTGGAATAGAAAGCCATAAAGGGACAGGTCATAGCTGATCAATTGGCTGAGGCACCATTAGTAGATGCTTACCCTTTGGACACTGAATTCCTAGACAAAGAAGTCTACATAGTTATAGAAGCACCAGCTTGGACACTATATTTTGATGGCTCATACACTCATAATGGATCAGGCATAGGGATTTTATTAATTACCCCTCAAGGTGACTACATTCCAAAATCATTCAGGATAGCATTTCCATGTACCAATAACATCACAGAGTACGAGGCCCTCCTCACCGACCTCCAAATTGCAAAACAGTGGCATATAACTCACCTGAAAGTCTTTGGTGATTCATTATTAGTCATCAAGCAAGTTAATGATGAATTCCTCACAAAGGATGATAAGCTGTTATGCTATAAGCGCATGGTGGATGATTTCAAGAAATATTTCACCTTCATACAATTTGACCAAATTCCTCGGGTACATAATAAAGCAGCGGATGCAATGGCACTATCGGTTCCTTGATTGACATGCCTAAAGACCAAAAAAAATGTGAGTTCCTTGTCAAACAACTTTTAATCCCAGCATATGATATTCCTGAGACTGATATGGTGTGCGATATCGTAGGTCCCACCTCCCCCTGGTACCAGGACATATATACCTATCTCTATGATAATATCATACCCCCAGAACTTACATGCAATCAACGCAAATCCTTTGTTCATTGCTCTTCCCGATACATCATTGTTGGTGATACGCTTTATCATCACGGGTATGATGGAATCCTCCTTAGGTGTCTGAGTGAGATCGAAGCTCACACGACACTAACAGAAGTACATGGTGGTGTTTGTGGAGCTCACTCAAATGGTATGGCCCTAGCCAAAAGGATTCTCTGAGCCGGATATTATTGGCCTACACTAGAGCATGATGCTTGTGAATTTGTGAAGTGTCTTCCATTCCAACAACACGCAGATTTGATTCATGCTCCAGCACAAGATCTTCAACCCCTCCTAGCACCATGGCCCTTCTCTCAATGGGGTTTCGACTTGATTGGAAAGATTTACCCACCATCATTCGACGACCATACATTCATAATCACTGCCACTAAATACTTCACTAAGTGGGTGGAAGCCATGTCACTCTCATAGATCACTGGTATTCAGATCTCAAAGTTCATCCTTTACCATATTCTCTGCAGATATGGTATCCCATCCACCATCCTTTCTGATAATGGAAAACCCTTCAAAAACCAAGCCATGAAACACCTCTGTGACACCTTTCACATCTAGCATCATTGGTCAACACCTTATTACCCCCAGGGTAATGGTCAGGTAGAAGTAACCAACAAGACCCTCATCTACATTCTTAAAAAGGTTGTCAATAACACTAGTCGAGATTGGCATCTCCATATTCATCCTGCCTTCTGCGCATATCACACCTCCATTCGCACCCCTACAGGGGCCACTCCCTATTCTTTAGTCTATGGCACCAAAGCCATCTTGCCAATTGAAGTTGAGATCCCATCACTGAGAATTTCCCTAAAAAATATTATTAGTGAGGAGGACACTCGTGTGGCACGGCTTGCACAAAAAATTGCATAATAATCACAAAAGAAAGCACTCATAGAAGACAGTCCTAGACATAAATATCACAATAAGGGGACACTCACAAATATGGTTTCATACATGGTAATCATGTAGTAAGAAAACACTCTCTTTGTTCTTCGAGCAATGATTAAATTAGCATCTTTCCTCTATTTAGATCTTCCAAGCATTTAAACATAAATGTACAAATTCAACATGATATGCAACTAGTTTATCATGCATTGATCTATTTCGTGCAAATATAAGATTCTTTTGTTACTATAATTTCCCTTTCCATGCAATACCTAATGTAAATGCAACACCCTTTCCCACTTAATGATTATGTGAACATATCTAAGATTATTTCCATGCAGCTGCTTGTAGCTAGCTTCAAATATACTAATAAATTCCATTCAAATCAGTAAGCCTTTCCAATTTCCATGTCAAAAAATTTGTACCACAATTTTATTATTTAAAATAAAGCTAATCATGAATACTTCCATTTAATTAGTATCTAAGCATTGAATACTTCTTTATAATATATCAATCAAAATTAATAAGAATTTTAGAATGGGCACTATTAACAGCATTGAGGGATCAAGTTGCAGACGACTTATAATTCAACCCAAATCTATAATGAATTCAAAGAACCAATACTATTTTAAAACAAAATTTGAATAACTATTATTGATTCCTTCTTTTATACTTTAATATGACCACAACAAGTTCTAGTCTAAGAGTTGTCAAGATTTTCTTAAAATAATTTAGATCTTCATAAAGCTGGAACTTAAGAATGACTTAGATTGAGAGACCAAGAGCTTAAGGTAGCGACGACTATAGTTATCTAGCTAGGTAATTTACGCTTATTAATCAGTAATGAATGAATGCAATCCTGCTATATTAAGCAATCAGAAGCCATTTTTTCACTAAATAATTGTTGGCATGGGCACCATTTAAGAAAATTATTTGCATTGAAATGGACAAGAATTAATAGATTCAATGAACTCTAACAAAGATAAGACATGAATCAAACCTTTGAACACAAAACATGTAAAATTTCCTGAATATACAACTAAAAAAAATGACATATTGTCGTGATTGAATTTAAACATTATCATTCATGGCTGCTTACAAACTTATAAATGAAAGAGATACTCCCTAGTGTAGTAGTCCTTATAAGGGCATAATCCCAACTTCATAAATATAACTGTAGTCCAAGAAAACAAAAGCATGGAAATAAACAAGATACATGAACCATTTGGGAAAATGCCTCAGAGAAATATGGTCTCAAGGAATGCCATCATTGCAAGATGAATTCAAAATGGATTGGCAATGCTTATGTGATTGATGATGTTCTTGCAGCAGATCCATCACCCAATACAAAGCTTGTTGGAATCTTGGAAGAGCATAGGGAATGTATATTGCAGATTCCCTCAAGGAACCTAGTGTAATGTTGTTGTTTACTATTATTATTTAATCAAGCAAGCACAATGGGAGCACCATAAAAATTCGGGGGACTGATAACGTTACTCGTCCATTGGCAGACATGATGCCAAAGCCCATGACCCTTACTAAGTGATTCTTTTATTGCATCAGATGCAAGTTGAAAAATAATAACTTGAGATAGTACATACCCACTAATTGAGTGCATTCTAAAAAGAAAGTAGTAAAATCGTCATGACAATGATTAGAACAGTAATTGAACATATTCGACAAGGCATTACAAAGATATGTTGAACCGATCATGAACATTTTGTCGAGGCAATTTAAGCATGCAAACTACACAAAATATGGCCATAAATGCAGGTTGATTACAACTAGTCACTAGCACAATGATAATAAAATCAATGAATACGTACTTTTTGGAAAAATTTAAAAACATTGCATACGAAGTTAAGTACCATAGTTCAACCACGAGAATCGGGTCAACATACCTATGTATTTTTATCTGTTGTCTTTCACCTGTTCCAGAATGTAACATACTACACAAGTTCTCCGAAAATGACGTGGAGAATGGATGGTAATTATGTGTATAATGGGGGGTATGCCTAGCTAAGTAGAGACTCCAACCCTTTTGGGGGTGGGGATCCGCCAAAAGGATGATGATCTCCAAAAGAAAACTAGGGCACCAGTATACCCAACTGTCTGGAAGTCAAGAAGAATCTTCAGGTAGTCGTTTTGAATCCTTAATGCCTTCCATATTAATTACCACCTTTGATAATGCTTGATGCATGCTCCCCACTCCCTTCTAGGTTCATTACTACATTATTTGAAGATTCCCATGCTAGGACCATTACACCTTCTCTCGAGACATGCGACCAATAAAATTTACATACGATAACACATATTTACTTAAAAAAATCATTTAATTCTAGTTATTGTTTTAACAAAAAATTTCATTGCTTTTATAAGGCGAGGAACTATTGTTATCGCCTCAATCTTGTATATTAAAATTGTGCTTTGGGAATGGTGCCGAAAAATAGAGCTAAAATATTGCTTATGTTCGGGGGAGTATTTAGAAAAAGCAAATTTATTTTCCTATTTTTGCAATTTTGTGATTGGCGGGTGTAATTTTCCTTGTGGTTTTGGCATTTTGTAAATATTATTAATAATAATTATTATTGCAGGGAGCTTTGTTATTGGAAATATTTCATGAGTTTGTTTCTATAGTCATGTCTTGCCATGGACTCTTCATGGGAATGCGTGGCATCCTCAGCGGTACACTTGCATTTACTATTTCCATTCCCAGGGAATGGCGCTTGGAAATACAACTAAAGTATAGATTATGTTTGGGGGAGTATTTAAAAAAAACTAATTTTTTTCCCCTCTTTTTGCAATTTTGTGATTGGCGGGTGTAGTTTTCCTCATTGTTTTGGCATTTTGTAAATATTTTTAATAATAATAATTATTATTGTAGGGAGTTTCACTATTGAAAATATTTCATGAGTTTGTTTGTATAGCCGTGTCTTGCCATGGACTTTTCGTGGGGATGCATGGCGTATTGAGCAGTACATTTGCATTTACTATTTGTGTCTTCTCATTTATTATGAGTTGGCTGGAGTGCATTTGTCATTCCTATGTTATGGTGTGAAGGTTTAATGCTATCGAGAGAATTGTTCTCCGTGTTGTTTGTTCATTGGGATAGGTTGTTTGATGAGGATGAAGGGTTTTTCATCTACGGTGTTGGAAGCCAGAAAGGTGGCATTTGTAAGTTATTGTATTTTTTATGCTTTCAGTTTTTCGTTTCCTTGCAGTTTTGTTTAGATTGTTCGATGAGGGTGAAATCGGTGCCTTTTGAGAGGGTTTATGTGTATGATTTTTGTATTGAAGAACAAAGTGTTTGTAAGTTCCTACATCTTTTATAGTCTCGTTTTATAGTTTTTTGCATTTTTGCATTTTATCTTTAATTTCTAGTGTCTGCACTCATTAAGCTCCTCTGTGTTGAAAGGGTTTGTATTTGTTGTATGGGGGGTGAAAAATAAAGCCTTTGTATGCTTGTATGTCTTCTACAATCTCATTTTATAGTGATTTGCATATTTGCATTTTATGGGTGAATGTCTATTGTTAGTTGCTATTTGTATTTTGTGTGTTTGTCTTTTCTTCAGTATTCTTTATGGGTTAGTGTATGTTGCCGAGTTAAATAGTTAGTTGCATTTCAATGTATTCGATGAAGATGAGAATAGTTCGTATTTTAAATATTTTTTGGGTTTTGAGGTTCTAATTCTGTTGAGGAATGTATTGTTTGTGTTGTTTTCCCATTTGCTAGGTTTCTGTCTATTAGTGTAGATATGGGTTAGTCTTTCTTGGTGGGTGCTTTGCGATCGACAACTGCTTTTATGGGTTGCTTTCTGTTCTCAAGTTGAATACTTAACTTCATAATCTGTTAATGTGGATTCTTTTTCTATCCATGATAAAGAATGGAAATAGTTGGTTGCGTCTTCTCATTTATTATGATTGGGCTATAGTGCAGTCATCATTTCTATGTTATGGTATGAAGGTTTAACGTTGTTGACCAAATTGTTTTATAGTTTTTTGCATTTTTGTATTTTATGGTTAATTTCTGGTGTGTGTACTCATGCATTGCAATTGCATTTGAATTCATTAAATGAAAATGAAAAATAGATGTAAATAAATGGAAAAAGTATGGGTATAAAATCATTGAGCTCGTCTCTATTGAAAGGGTTTATATATGTTCTATGGGGAGCAAAAAATGAAGCTTTTGTAAGCTTGTGAATGTGTATTCTTAGTTGTTGTTTGCATTTTGTGTCTATGTCTATTCTTCACTATTCTTTATGGGTTAGTGTCTATATGTTTGTTCGTATTTGAAGTATTTCTTGAGGTTGAAGTTTAAATTGTGTGGTTCAACAAAGTTTTATTTGCGTTGTTTTGACATTTGCTAAGGTTGTTTGTCCGGGTGTGTTTATGGGTTGGTATTTCTTGTTTAGTGAAGTACTTGGCATGATGGCATGCTTGTCATGATTAAGAATAAAATTAGTATTTCCTTTGCATGCATGCGCTGGGACTACACTTGAATTTATTTGACGGAAATGGAAATTAGGTCCAACTAATTGGAAAATGTGTGGGTATAAAAAGTTTGTGTCTGTTGAGAGGGAATCTATTGTTGACTTATATATATATATATATATATATGCGTGTGTGTGTGTATGTGTGCATATAGATATATATCTTTATGCATATATATATGTATATATGCATATGTATGTATATATTTCTATGTATACATATATATATGTAGATATGTTTGTGTTTTGCATTTTGCATTAACTGGGATCTATTTTTCCATTTATTTTGAATGGATACAATTGCAGTTGCCATAAATGCATAATGTTGTGAAGACTTGGGGCTGCAATGGTGTCAAATTTATTGATTTTATATCTAGATATATCCCAATTGCTCTTACCTAATTTTCATTGCTATTTAATAGATTCAAATGTATTTGCAATGTGATGCTTGTGTGCACAAAATGCAAATAGCAAGAAATAGTAGACATTAACCCATTAGATACAAGCATGTAAAAAACTACAAAATGACACATACATATATATACGCATGCATGTGTAAATATGTATATATAAAGTTGTGTGTACACATACATGTATATATGTGTCTATATGTACATGTGCATATGCATATATATAACTTTGCACACATACAGTTACATATGTGTATGTATATACATATGTATATATATACATATATATTTACATTTCTCCTATGTAGATTTTTATACATATATATGTGTGTGTGTGTGTACATACATGTGCCTGCATTTTGTGTGTTAATGTCTATTCTTCGCTATCATTGGTTGCTTCTATGGTTAGTGTCTATTGTTGAGATAAATACTTAGCACCCTAATTCATTGATGTAGATTTCTCCAATAGTCATGATTGAATTCCGTCAAGAGGCATAGATTTCACCATCATTAATCAATCTGTCAAAAAAGGCTGCATTTGTAAATTCTTCTATCTCTCACAATAGATGTGGACTTGATCCTCATCATAAAATCTGTCAACAAAGAATGTGCTTGAAAGTTTCAATTGCATGTGTGAACTTTGTGTATACCATGGCTAGGGAGGTTAAGGTTTTAATGGAAGTCATGACAATTTTTGTGTACAACTTGTTTGTCCTATGCAAATTGAAAACATTTTGCATTGTCTATTACTTCAGTTGAGTTGAATTGTCTATACATGGAAGAGTGATAGATATTGGAAGATGTATGTCTGTACATGATATAAATGATATGTGATTGATGTTTGAAGTGATGCATGTCATGAATATTTGGTACAAATAAGACATCTTCCAATGGTGTCTATTTGGAACTGTTAAAATGACGTTTATGTTTTCCACCCAAAAATGCTTGGTCAAACAATAATAATAGTGGATATATGGTTTGAAGTAAACAATACAAATAACCAATTTTTTTTTCAATGTCTTTCTTTGTTATTATCTATCATCTTATAACGTTAGTAGTTTCTAATAAGCAAAGTTGTTAATAACTTCATTTTGCTAGTGGGTGTTCCCTTAGCTTTAAGTCATTCTTACTTAAAAAGAAAAAGAATGGCTCAATAACAATGATTTTTTTTTCTCCTGAATAAATAACAATAACAACAATCTTTTCTCAAATATCTAAATACAATAAAATAACAAAAGTAGTCTCTATAAATACTACTTTGTGCAATAGATAGATTATATAGATGACAAAGTAGTATATATATATTTCCATATCAAAGGATATTGACATATAATGTGTTAAGTGCTATGAGATTTTCACAATCCATTTTGAATGTAATTATATTGCTTCTGGCTTTGATTGTGTGTAATTATATGATGTGTTGTTCGTCCTCAGTTCATATTTTGTAGTTGCAATTTATAGTTCATAGAAATCGAGCATAAAATGCAATTTTATTGTAATGATCTCTTTCTATGCATGTGAAGGAGAAATGACCTTACCTATATATATATATATGCATATATACACATATGTATGTGTGTATGTTCATATCTACACACAAAGATATACATATATGCAAGTATAAATTATATAAGAATATACACACATGCATATATATATACATATATATTTGTATGTATGTATATATATGTGTGTGTGTGTGTGAATGTAGAAATATATGTTTGTGCATATATATATGTATAAATGTATGTATGTATCTATTTATATGTGTGTGTGTGTGTGTGTGTGTGTGTGTGTGTGTGTGTGTGTATCTATATATATGTCATATTCAAAGCCTAAAACAAGTGATTTGTAAGTTCTATTGTTTTGCATTGTTTTTTCATTGGCTCAGGAAAACCAATCAATATCAAAACTGTGTGTCCTGTGAGGGGTTATTTCTATGATGTTCAAAACAAAAAATAAGTCATTTCTAAGTTTGAACATCATTTACACTATTGTGCTCTAGTTTTTACTTTCTCTTTCCTCTTTGACTTCATATATGCTTATGTGTGTGCATGTATGCATATATGTATAGATATGTAAATGTGTATATGTGAGTGCACCTCTTTGTGCATATAATGAGGTATGTATACACATATATATGTCTACGTACATATATTTGTATGTGTATCTATATGTATGTGGTTGTTGAAACAAAAAAAGTTGTATATATATATGTATGTGGATCGCCTCAATCTTGCATATTAAAATTGTGCTTTGGGAATGGTGTCAGAAAATAGAGCTAAAGTATAGCTTATATTCGGGGATGTATTTGGAAAAGGCGAATTAATTTTCTTGTTTTTGTGATTTTGTGATTGGCAGATGTAATTTCCCTCGTGGTTTTACCATTTTGTAAATATTTTGTGTTTTCTAGTGGTCATTGGTCTTGCAGGGATCTATGCCAATAACAATGTGAGAAGGTATGACTTGGACCATCTAAGAAACAATACATAGACAACTAGATATATTGATGAAATATCTGGGTATTATTGTTACCAGATTTTCACCTTCAGGCTCAATCAGGAAGAGCCATCTATGTTTCAAAATGAATGGTACTTTTTTATTAAACCTTCTATGTTACATTCAGTTACACAAATGAAACAACTTTACAAGATTACAAGAACGCAAAATTATTACATTCATACAAGTGAATGAAACATAAAATATTTTACAATGTTTTTGAAAAATTAATCTTTATTGAATGTAATTAGATACATGTGTCTCACACAACAAGCCGTGAGACTGATTTACTCATTTGATACAAATAAGAATTAAAATATACATGAATGAGTAAATGCTAAAAAAAAATGAACATGTAAAGAAGGTAACCAATCATTGCCTGAATGAATAGTACTACAAATGAATCTGCCCTTGATTGCCTTGCCTTGCTCACTATAGCTCCTTGGCCCCTAGGTGCTTGGTGTCTGGTTGCCTGCATTGGGTAAAAGAAATGAGTTAGAACAGTAAGTTCTAAGCAATGAAAGGTTACATTCTGAACATGCACATCTACCCATACATACATATGTTAATTCCTCTATGCATCAAATGTAATGCCTATCTTAAGTGTTCATAAAAGGCCAAAATAGAACATTATACACACTTAAGGTAGGAATTTTGTTTCTAACTTGTTTGTTTTATGTGCAGCTATGTAGGTATTGTCAAAATGTTGTTTTTGTTTTGTTCCATGTTGGCAACAAGGGTTGAGCCCAGCTTGTTGAGCATGTGAATCTATTTTTATGGATGGTGAGATCATTTGAGCTTATGTGAAAGGAAATGACAATCATGGAAGCCATCTAAAAATACGTAAAGATGCAATATATGCTCATAAGAAATGCTACAGTCATGAGAAAAGGGGATCACTGATTTGTTCTTGAAACAAAATATTTGTGACAATGTCAATACAACAATTAGGCTAATTTGAATAAATGAATTAGCAAAAGGTAGATGTAGTTATCATGCATACAAAGGGCAATTTTTCCTTGAAAGTTATGCAATATTAGAATGAGAATCTAAAGTAGTCATCACATCTATCAATTTCAACATGACAGTTCAAGGGAGCATGTTTGTGAGACAACACGAATGAGGAAAATAGAGCTATATATTGATCATGTTGGGATATCAAAGATAATGGTCAAGTAAGCAAACATTTTGAATAGTAGCATGAACAAAAAGCATAAATAATAGTGGATTTTGCAAGCCTCAATTAGCATCATATGGTATGTAAAATACAAAAACAACTTAGTTCTTTGGTCAATGAAGATGCCATCTTTCCAGGTTCAAATGTATCCAACAATGAATTACATAAAGTAACAAAATACAAATCATCACAGATTGTTATTTCAATTTCAACAACCATAGTCATTGTGGTAGTAAACATGTGAAATGACATAATTTCAGATAAATGGATGTAGGTATCTACCTTAACAAAGAAAGCAACATAGAAGTGGCCTGTGCAAGCAAAGAATGGTTGTGATCCAAAAATGAATAATGATGGTTAGCTGTCAACTGAGAGTTTCAAAGTGATTGATTAAAAGAAACAACACATAAGATTGCATATTATTTCTTAGTGAAGGTGTAGTCAAAACAACAAATTGCTCATTTCATGATTAAGTAAGGGAGGCCACCCTAATACAAGAGGATATTGACTTTTTAGAGTTTCTTGAAAACGAATATTGTAAGGCAATCCAAAGAGATCATTGGATCACTATCTATAGTGATATTAATAACAATTTCATCACATTCACGGAGGCAGTTAAGAAGTTTTTTTTTATAAAATTGATGGAAAATCATAGAGCTATAGCACAATACGATAAATGAACATGAATTATCCATGTGAAGGTGGGGAATGCAATATATTGTTGTGAAGTCATGAATAATGATCATAGACAACAGTAACAACCATGGTTGAGACAAGTAAAGCAACAACAGGTGAGATCATGATATAGTCTAAATCAAGTAGCATTAAATAGTATCAAAACAATAAGATTCCAAATATTGAGGGTTATTAGAGGATGTTAGACCTATTTTCAAGATATTTATAACTTCAATCCTTCAAATCTTAATACAACTTGGGTACAATAGCATGAAGAATGATTTACAGGAAAAACCCTCAACATAAAGACGCAAAATGCTACATTGGTTTTTCAGTATAAGGCCATGGATGTGAAGAAAATTTCTCAGGCTTTTCATTTAAGGCCGAGCCATGACCATTTTTTAGTAAATGGAAAATGTGCAGAGAATAATACATTAGGGCATAGGTTAGTGATAATCTAGAATGGCCATAGGGTTTTTAATTGAAAGTCACCACTTGCAAGCTAATCCTTGACTAGTATTGTTCATGAAGAAATGGTAAAAAAGCATAGGGTTTTATGTTAACCCATACTATGCAATGACATCACATTTTTTTTAAAAAATCTTTCTTTCTTGACAGGGCAACATTCTTTCTATAAACCCTAGGGCCGAGTCTAGGAGAATTAAAGTTCTACATCTACAAGTAGTTCAAAGCTGTGGCCATGATATTGAAAAAGACAGAGGAAGTCACATGAAAAAATGGATAAAGCTTCATCAAAACCCTCGAAGCACCTGTACCTTGTAAAAGAAAATGCCCAAAAAATATAATACAATAGTTTTGATGGCATTGGAGCATTCAAAACAAAAGGAAAATATTATCAATGCCCTATTGTTGGGATTCTCAATTACCCAAAAGAGAATACAAATCATGGAGCCATGAAAAGGACGAAACTCTAAGTCAAACAAATATGTGAAGATTCATGGAGTTCTAGGGAGAAAGCACAAAAATATCATTTTATTTTGAAAAATAAGACTAGAGCTCGAGCCCTTTTTTCTGCAGAAGATGTGAAATAAGATTATAAAAAATACTAGAGAAACAACATGAGAAAATTTCATGGAGTACAGAGAGCTTACCCAAGCTTGTTGGTCATTTCTTCATAAGACTCTAGGTGAAACCTCTGAACACAGAGAAACCCTCATGGTGGCGCCCTCAAGCAGTTTCTCCAAATGCTTTAGAGAACGAATGAAATGAGCATTTCGTTTTGTTTTAGGGTTTTCTAAATCCTAGGTGGGATGCCAATAGGACTTAAGCATTTTTGTGTCTTTCATTTTTATTTATGCATGAAAACTAATGTATCTATGCAAGGTTTGTTCTTATTGTTCAAACTTGTAGGTTCACTTGCATGTGCTAGGTAATAAATGCTTTATGTAGCTTGCTTTGTCTTTTAAGACATTAATCAAGTCTTACTTAGCATAGATTGAAATTGAAATGTAAAGAATTTATTTTAGTGATAACTTATAAATCACTTTAATGTTTGCTATGTATTTGCAAGATGGGATATGTTGATTCTTTATGACTAAGTCATGAGGGAATGGAGGATATGCTTCCATTTATGAGGTTGTTGCAAACATTTAGAGAGTATATAGGGAGGTTATGAGGTTGTTGCAAATATTTAGAGAGCATCTAGGAGGTTTTTATTGCTCTTGAGAGCCTTTGGGGTCAGTTTTGTGAGTCACCTTGGTGGACTAAGTCATGTTTGACTTTTTCTCATATTTGGAGCCCTTTTGGAGATGATCTAGAGGCTAGACTTTGGGCTTTATTGTGGCATCCTACCCAAGGCCTGCAAAAGCCTTGTTTTGTGGAACTGCTTAGTGGTGGCTTACTTATTCATTGTTGTAACTCATTTTGGAGAGAGTTCTTATGCAATTTTGGGAGTTAGTGATTCTGGCAATCCTTTCTCAGGCTTGCAGTTTTTTTTGTAACTCAGTCTTCTGGATATGATATACAAACAATACCTTGGAGATTATTGGTAGCAAATTTTTTCCTTCTTTTTCTTGTAGTTTTGTGTATGGTTAAATGATTGATCAAGTTATTTGTGAAATTTTCTTATTTCCTTATAACTTTGTCTCATATTTTATACCTTTTCTGCAAATAGCATGTTCATGCAAGTCGCTAATTGTGTCTTAAGAATGCATATGGCTTTTAGATTGTGAAGTTGCCTTCCTTTTATAAGTTCTTGCATTTTGTCCTTTTAGTGAAATATTCATGCAAAGACATGTTGTAATGAGTTGTGCAGAATTAATTTATATTAGTGGAAACCAAGTGTATGAAAATATGTGTTTTCATGTCCTACTTTAGTTTGGTGTATCACTTCACTTTTATTTTTAGTACTTTCATTTTAAGTTATCTTTCTTCCCCTTTTCCAAAAAAGTTCATAGTTTTAAAGTGGTAACCAGCTAGGAGTCGACCTTATTCGGAGGTTCATTTCAATTGTAGGTGACCCACAGCCTTGAAATGATCCCATGTTTCTCCAAAAATCTTAGTTTCATAACTTTGCATAGGGTTCATTTCTAAGAGATAACAATTATTTTTATTATATGCTTCATGAACATTGTAAATTGTTTGCCAGGAAAATTGTAGTGCCAATTTTCATGGAGATAGTAAATAGTAGTAGTTAATGCATTATAGTGTATGTTTGTGACTTCCTTTTGGGAGCAACTTTGAAGCTAACCGTAGATAAATAGACTAAAAATGCACACGGATTTGGGGCTATTGCAACACGTGTTGTTGACGAAGTAGAGACAAGCATTGAAAAGTTAAACCAAGAAGTGAGTAATGTTTTTACCATTTTGTCTTATATATTCATTTCTGAATGTTCCTTGGATTGTGTGAGAAATAGAAATAGAAATTGAATCCACAATAAACAATGCAATGTCTTTTTCCATTTTCACTTATGCAGTCTTCTTGTGTTATTTACAGGATCGTGGATATGGTATTACAATGCTACAGGTTGAGTAACAAGACATTGTAGCTTGTTGAGACACATCAATACAGTGGTAGATCACACCCCATCTCTATTTTTGGTTTGTGTTTCATGATTTGAATAAATTTGTTCTTTATTTTGTGTTATGCATGTGTACTATTTAGATCTTTCCTAATGCAGTTTATATGGTCTATGCCAATTGTAGTAGTAATTCTTCCAAATGTGATTTTAATCTTGTCTGGCTTTCGACAATTTCTTGATAGGTGTTCCTATTTTGGCGGTAATGATTATGGGAATGGTGTTGTTGTTGTTCCTTCAAATGCTGGGGAATTACTATTTAGAAAGGTAGCTAGAATCACAACGTCAAAATTCTATTTGTTTGAAGTGATTTTTGACATTACTAGCTACATTTGTTGCATGCCTTCTACAAGCAAATTATTGCTTCTAGTATTAAGGCACCTACCAATCTTATTAGTAAATAAAATCTATGCAACTATGTATGAGAATTTCCAATTAGGCAAGGCAGACACTACTAACAATGCAACTTATCTTCCATAGTTAACTGGACACAAGGTGAGTTTCACCTTACCATGTGAGTGTCCCATGTGTCCCTATTATTTAGGAACTCACTATGGATGCCCTCACATGCTTCTTACATTTAGAATTAATTACAAATGTCAATAATCATGATTATTTCATCAAATATTAATCTCATCCTAATCTTAGTGTTGTTGAACACATTCCAAGAATCTAAAAGATACATGAAATAATTAATGTTTAGGATTTGCAATTAAATGGCATCCTATTTCTAACATTCTCCCACTTGACATTATACATTGCAATTATTATAAACAAGGAATAATAAAACAAGTACAAGACTCAAGGCCAATGGCCTTCTTGCACCAACTAATCAAACTATGCTAACTTCAAATGCAACCTGCATAATCATGAAGCTTCCAAGCAAATGATTAAAACCAAGAGAACCTATATGTATGGTTTCATAAGATAATCTGTAACATTAATTAAAGTGTTAAATTTTTCAATTAATACCTTCCCATTATCAACCAAACCATTACCTTTCCCAAGCCTCTGTAACCAAACCACCTCTTTAGAGGCATGCTAAACCACTGAGTGTGTTGAATTCACATGCAACCAAGATGTAGACTCCTTGGTCTTTTCTATTGAAATTTTTTTCTTACAAGTAACCATTCCAACAAATGTCTCTTACCTCAAGAGAATTCCAGCCTCACCTATCTCTCCAAGTATCCATGCGGACCTGTAACCAACCAATCCATGCCAAAATCCAAATGCAACACAACACTTTCATGAAGTAATCAAACAAATGATTAATGTACCCAATACTTAAGAGAAACACACAAGATCAATGCCAAAGCTCCAATCATGAATTAGGAACATAAACATGACATCCATGATCTAACCATCTCATCTTAGGAGATCACATGCATCATAACATACTTATACATCCTAGTCTCAAGAGAACCATGTAATATGCCAAACTCTAAATTCATATCAAGAGTAAACCATGACATCCATAATAAATATACTCTAAACCAAGAAACCATATCTCTAATCACATGGAGATAACCTTACCAATGATGCATCCAAGTCACTGCCAACAACTCCCACTGAATCGTGATACCGAGTCACACATGGCATCGTGACTACCATCCTCTCTACGAAGATTACTCTGTAACATGAAGCAAAGAGTTATCACAAACAATATTAGCTGAAATAACCAATGCATCATTTCTATTATCTGAGGACTCCTCTGTAGAAGAATTAGAACTCTCTTTCTTATTCTTACAATCCTTCTTCACATGTCCTGGTTTCCCATAGTTCCAACACTTTACCTTACTTTGTCCTTCTGACTTACCCTTCCCTTCCTCGTTTCCCTTAGGCTCCTTTTTCTTAGGCCTACCTTTTACAAACAAGGCATCTTGGATTTCCTCCTTAGACTTCCTCCTCAGCTCCTCTGATAGGAGAGTAGGAATAATGTTGTCCATCTTCAGATCTGCACCATTTCCACTAATTGCAACAATTAGATTTTCCCAAGAATTTGGTAAAGAACAAAGCAATAAAATGCACTTATCCTCATCCTCAAGCTTTACATCCACAAATGCTAACTAACTAAGAATTAAATTGAAAGCATTTAAATGTTGTGCTACTGAATCACCATCTTTCATTTTCAATGAATATAATTTCCTTTTTAGATACAACTTATTGGTGAGACTCTTAGTTTGATAAATATCCCCTATTCTTTTCCATAATTTATATTCACTAGTTTCAATTGAAACATTCAAAAGAACAACATCAACAAGACATAACCTTATTGTTCCTCTTTCCTTCTTATCTAACTTAGCCCAATCTTCATCTAAAATAGTTGTAGGTGTCTTTATCTCATTATTAACCGCTAACCACTGATCTCTTTCTTCAAGAAGATCTTCCATTTTTAATTTCCACATTTCATAGTCAGAACCATTGAACCTTTCAATCTCTAACCTTTAATTCATTGTAACAAAACTTAATTCCAAAATAAGAAAATAACAAAAAATAATAAGAGCTCCCACTAAGCCAATAAATCCTTCAAACTTTAAGAGAAAGGCATCCCAATACTCTACCCAACCTCAGCTCTGATACCAAATGTTGAAAAATGAGGTGCTTTCTTAGCTTAATACTCTGTAAAACTTTAATATTGTTGCTCTAAGTAGGTCTTTTCTTTGTTACATATATTCTTTGTGGGTGATTATCTTGATTAATCCATTTTACTATTGTAGAATGTAGAGAGAAGTTGATAGAAGAACTAGATAGGATATTGGAAAGATTACAAAAGATGTACCGTGGAGAAACCCTTTCGGGTAAAAACTCCACCAAGAATTATTCTATTTTTCAATCTCTAAATTACAATAGATCCAATTCGTGCTTGAGAATGCTTCTTCTGTCTTTACCAATCTTCTTCACACCTGCAATAACAATTATGAAAACTCTATTCAACTTGAATGAGATATAGAGACAATATGCAACCTTGTAATCTCCAAATGGTGATAATTACAATGCATAAGCTCAAGCCCTTGAAAAGGTATGCCATATTCCTTCAAGTTGAGTTATTTAGTGAAGACTAAAGCTCACAACATGTGCTTCATGTATTTGGGTGTCCCAAACTGAAGCTACAACTTCTCCTTCACTTCGGTGATAATTCCAAAGCTCTTCCTCAAAGTTGGCGCCCTTAAGTAAAGCTACTTAATTGAGCCTTTAGAAATATCTTATCATGCATGAGAGGTAAATCCAATAAAGCATCTTGGGTTCCCAAGTTGGCTTCAAGTACTTTATAGTTAACTGAAACATTTACTCAACACCATTCCCAAAGAATGGTCATCCCTTGTTAACTGGAGGTAGTCCCTGTTATCTGTCATACAACTCAATGTTATTAGCCATGCATTACAAGTTAACTGAAGCTAACTACATGCAACTCAAAATAACCAACATGCATGCAACATGCACTTGCATGCAACTGAAGATAACTGAACTGAACTAAACTAAACTGAACTAAACTAAACTAAACTGATTCTGAACTGAACTGAACTGAACTGAACTGAACTGATTTGAACTTAACTAAACTAAACTTCAAGCATGCAAACATCAAATCCTAACTCCTAGGATCTTTATATGCATTTATAAGTGTTAACTGTTACTCCGTATAGTTAACTAGACATAAGGTGAGTTTCACCTTACCATGTGAGTGTCCCATGTGTCCCTATTATTTAGTAACTCACTATGGATGTCCTCACATGCTTCTTACATTTAGAATTAATTACAAATGTCAATAATCATGATTATTTCATCAAATATTAATCTCATCCTAATCTTAGTGTTGTTGAACACATTCCAAGAATCTAGGAGATACATGTAATAATTAATGTTAGGATTTGTAATTAAATGGCATCCTATTTCAAACATTCCAGACATATTGACAGTGATTTCATTACATTTATCTTCAATAGGTGAGCATGTTTGATTAGCTAAATTGGTGTTTCATGGATATACAATTAACTTGAACAAGTTTGAATATAATTAAGAAGACTTACATTAAGAAGCAATTGCATCACAGTGTGAACATGTACATCGTATTGCTAAGTAGGCCCCTAAACATGTCCATTTAATAAACCAAAAAATGAAACTATTTGATATCAAACAATTATATAGCAATGTCCATAGTACTGGCAACAACATTTACATATTAGAAGACACAAATTTGTAGTGACATTGGAGGTTATAGCATTGAAGAGACTTGTTTTTTAGAAGAGCATTTAAGTATTAAACTATGTATCATTATACTTGACAAATTACCAGTGTATGCGACATGGTTTAATACTAAAAATGTTTTGGTGAAAAGAAGTCTCTTCAATGCATAGCCAAACCAATATGGCTGCATAAACAAACAAACACTTGGGATGCAAGAATTTTGAGCATTGAATGCACCTTGATCTTTGATTTAGTTGCAACTATGTATGGCAATTTCCAATTAGGAAAGCCAGTAACTAGGAACAATGCAACTTAAATTCCAAACATTTTGACAATCATTTCTTCAACATATGCATATTGCACATGAATGAAGGCATGCACAACTCATTTATATATCTTCAACAGCTAGACATGTTTCATTATACATAAACAAAATTGGTCGATATCAAAATTGTGTCCCCTGCTATAAATTATTTCTATCATGTCCAAAAAGAAACAAGTCATTTGTAGGTTTTAACATTATTTATACTGTTTTGGTCTAGTTTTCTCTCTCTTTTCCTTCTTTCACTGCCTTTACAAGTCACTATCTCCTCTTTAGTTGTAGACTTAATGTTGTAAATCATGAATGTTTTCTTTTTTGCTATCAACAACTAACAAAGCATCTGCTAGGTTCAAGTGTATTTCCCATTGATGAATCTAGGTATCAAGCTAATGTTAAAGATATAGGAACTTACAAAAATGATCTTTCTTGGTTGCTATCCAGGCAAACCAACAGGGAAACAAAAATAATTTCCAAGGCCACTTTTCTTGCTTCTAACACAATAGATGAAAATCCTTGTAATAGGCACAAGCTTCAGCCTCATCAATCAACTTAACCCAATGAACAAACAACGTGGGTAACAATTCACTTGACGGTGTTAAATCTTAAATCTTCACACCAAAACACACTAATTTGACGGTTGCACTCTAGCCTACTCACAATAAATGAGAAGACACAAATAGTAAATGCAAATGTACTGCTCAAGGTGCCACATGTCGCCACAAAGAGTCCATGGCAAGTCACTACTATACAAACAAACTTATGAAATATTTCCAATAGCAAAGCTCCCTACAATAATTATTGTTATTAAAAATATTTAGAAAATGCCAAAACCATGAGGAAAGTTACATTCACTCACAATATTGCAAAAATACGAATTTTTTTTCCCTTTTTCTAAATATTCTTGTGAACATAAGCTATATTATTTACTCATTTTGGATTTTTTCTATATTAAACAATTTCTTTCTAATATTTACATGTTTTATGCTTTCAACTCTTGCGTAGCCTAATTGCAATATTTAATCTCTGTATAAAGTTACTTATATCAATAAAGTTTGATAGGGAGGCTCAGTTGGTGCCGATTGATATTCATGCACCTATAACCACAATGAAATTATCATTTCTACATACATGAAGTTGACTGATTCTATGTACATAAAACTATTTGGATCCTGATAAATTATACATTACCTTACTTACAACAATCTATCAAATATATTCCTGATACACTCTATTTAGTTGAGCATATTTATCCTATGTTTCATACAAACATTTTATTAATACAAGTGTTCATACAAATTCCATTTGATTTCATTTTCATTCACGCCACTGGTATTTTCCTCCTGTTGTTCTCACTCTCTTGATTTATTTTAATAATAATAATTACTCTAGTGAGCTTTGCCATTGCAAATACTTGATGAGTTTGTTGATACACTTGTGTGTTGGCATGCATTCTTCTTCATGAAGATTTCACATGATAATGTAGTGTTCATGATCAAGAGTATAAGTAATATTTCTTGTGCATGCAATCATTGCTACTGCATTTGAATACATTAAAAAAAATAAAAATTAGATCTAAGTATGTCCATCTATGTATGTTTTCATATATGCTCATATATATATACACGTATATGTACATATGTATGTGCACCTATTTCTGCATATAAGCAAGTTTGTACATACATATATATGCCTATATATATCTACGTGCATCTATATATATATAATTCAATGTATTGTGTGTTCATGAGAGAGTGATAGGCCTTTAAGGATGTCTATCTATACAAGATATGTCTAATTTGCTGTGGATCTGAGCAAATGAAAAAATAATGCAAAGACTACTTTGGTTGATAGATTTTAAACTGCACACCATAAGCTGCTAATGGCAAGTGGATTTCAGTCTACTCAAAATAAATAAGGCCTTGCATGTACTAGATGTAAATCCATTGCTCATTAGAATAGAAATGTCTGCAAAACTAGAAAATGACACTGTAAAAGACATATGAGCTTACAAATGCCTTGTTTTCTGTTCCCAATACAATAGACATAGACCCTTTCAAGACACACATGCTTTTAATCAGTTTACACCTAGGCATTTTCCAATTACTTCGACCTATTTTTTATTCTCGCAAACTATATTGAAGTGCACTTGTAGTGCACGCCCATTTGCGAAATACTTATGCCTTTCCAATGTTTTTTACTATATACATGTTTTCCATTGCACAAGTGTTTGTGGGTAATTGGCATTGTCCACATTATTTGACATGTTTCGTCTATAGTTGGTGCTCATATTGAGCATTGGAAATTGGAATACATGGTTACACAGATTTGCTATTTATTATTAAGGTTGATAGGTCCTTTGTTTTTTCCCAAGTGGCAACTGTCATTTGGGCCATTTGTTCCATATGTTAGAGCATAAAAGATCAAGCTCCCAACATGCTATGGCATAAATTTGTAAGTTAAGTTACTTTTTGTATCCCTAGTTTATATAGTTACATCCTATTCTCCTTGTAAGAAAATTATTCTCTTTTAATTTAGAAGGTGTGCTAAATTTCAATTATATTCATATGCGGAGTTTGCTTCCTTCTACCGTTGTCTGCAATTGTTTAGTTGTTGTCATGTTCTGCCTCTATATTGTTACTATGGCATGGGACAATGACATTCTCCCAAATTGACGTTGACATGTTTGAATAAATATTCCATTTATATATGTAGTTATACATATGAGTACTTGGTTTCCTGTTTGCAATTTCTTTCATAACACTGTTATCATATCAATGAACAAATGCATTAGTGATTAACTAGAACTTTACAATCTAGTGTTATCAAATTTTGCTTCACCACCCTTTTTACTATTTTGATTTTTTTTCTTGGGCTTCGTTTTTCAATGCATGCAACAATTGATAGAATTAGGCCTTAGCAGGTAGAATGCATTGAAAATATCTTTGAAGTTATTGTATAAAAGAGTTCCTCAAAGTATAATGTGCAATCTTCAATCAAGCCTTTTGCATGAATGCCATATCTTTGATTGACCGCTTTGAAGAAAACTGCTTTAAGAGAATGCATGTCTGCACGTTGTTGACAAAGGTCGTCAAATTCAAAGTAGAAAATCAAAGATATGGAATTTATGTAAAAGGGTTAATTGAAAACTAGACATTATACTCTCTAGAACTTCATCCTTGAATTCCTTCAAAAATATTTTCAACACATTGTATGTGGCAAGACCACAATTTTTGAATTGTTTCTCGAGTAAAAATTTGAAGCTTTACTTGATACCTAAAAAACTTATGGCTTTGAACGAGCTCTACAAGTTGGGGACATTCTTCACAAATGAAATTGGAAATAAAATTCACAATGGAAAGGAGGGTGGTGAAGCAAAATTTGATGAAAACTTCTGCAAAGTTCAGGGTAACCAATGATGCCTTTGCTCACTGTTGGGATAGGAAGAGTCTCAACATTTTTACTAAAGTAAATAATTTTAATATGATTTTGAAAGCATGTTGTATACAGTAGACTGTTTATTGACATGGTATTGTCTACACCGTTTTATCGCATGTGGGAGACATCAAGTCACTATATCCCATGCAAATGTTGCAATGACAAATATTTACAGTTTTACAAAAAGTAAGACACAAATATCTCATTCCATGTATTTGTAGAGAAATTTGGAAAACACAAACTAATTCTCTTGCAAAACAGAAGATGGCCCAGTAAATTGACAAACAAGATAAAAAAAGGCAAGTATCTTATTCTGTTTGTCTTGCATAAGATATCATTCTTTATATGTATAACTAAAAATTTAGTTTTAATCATTCTTCATGTTGCATCATATAGATTCAAAACAACAACTGCAAAGCCATCAAATATCTTTGATATATGCAAAATGCATGTAGCTTTTCCATTTGAAGGTGATGAGCTAGCTATTTATGGACCTCCTATTACCACTAATTTTCAAAGATTGTCACTGTTAGAAACATTATTGAACCCGTTGAGAAAGTCTGTTAAGAACACTGATTGAGTCCTAGCACAACCATTGTGCAACTCATCTAATCAAATGACAGTTTCTCTATTTGACCAATTGGTGCTATTGGTACTAGTCATTTTGAAGTGAAAATGCAGTATGAGTTACAAGTTAAAGCTATAGAAAGCGAAGATGATTTTTCCATTGTGAGATGTTTTGAACAAAACATGGCCACAACATAGGATTTGAACACTTTGCTTCTCGAATGTATTAGAGAGTTAAGGTAACTGAATTTAATTTGTGTTCAATATAACATGCTTTTTGTCTTCAAGGATGATGCTTGTTGACATTATTTTGTAATTTATATGCTCTTGTAATTCATTAATAGTTTATGATGAGAAGTCTCCACTCCGTTCAGAACAACATTGTTTGTGTCCCTTGTTCAAATGCAATGAAGTGATTCTTGTAGGATCAATGTCTCTCAGGGATTTTTCATAGTCATTTGCTTTGCCTTGATTCTTACATGTTTTGTATCGATATTGAAATATGTTAATTATCGTTTCTTCCATTTATATACACTTGCAATTTACTGATGTCTTTTACTGTCAACTCTAAAATCTATTATGAAAAAATTGTTTGTGTTTTCCCTCTATTTGCTCAGATTGGGTTTGGCATGAAGAACAAGACATGTGTAAGTTATAATGTCAACTACATCATCATTTCCTTTGGTTGTGCACTTATTTCTTCATATTATTTGAGGCTGATGAAATATGTTTCTATCATTGCCTCACTACAACTGTCACAAGGGCTAGGAATAGTTAATGGCTTCTACTGTTAAGTATGTAGCCTGTTGAGCAAAGGATGGTATACATTGTTCATTCACTTGCTTTAATTGTTATAGGAGAACATAGCCTATGTATGTTGAGTAAAATTATGGCTTTCATAGTCTAGGCAATAGACCAAGCATTTTTGTAGCACCCCTCTGAGTTACTTATATTTTTAGATAGTGCTTTTACTTTGATAGACCATGATACTATGTTATTGTTATTTGATCGCTGACATTGGAGGGATGAAGGTTTTTATATTGTGATGTGATGGTACACTATATGGATGATTATTGATTATGGCATGCTTTATGGTTAGCATAGTTGATTATTTGAGTTAATATTGATATATGCTCATCTATAGTTAATTGATGTTTTAGTCTCGTCAGTTTTGATGTGACACTATATTGGTGAAGGGAACGGGATTGCATCACTTGCTTGCGAGTGCCCTACGATTCCGCGATTTTCTCTTCACGGTGTGTTTGATTCATGATTTTTATACATATATATGTATGACATATGTTTTGATTGCAGGATTGTAGGTACAAGACATTGACTTCACCTGGATTCACAGGTTTGAGCGTGTCCATTGCCCAACCAAATAGTTTATTGGGAGATAGTAACTAGATTTCCTTGTCAAGCCACAACCCTAGTCACAATGTGTCGTTAGTCTTTGTTTGGTTTTGCTGAGTTGTCATGTTGTCCACGTTTTCCTTGTTGTTTATTTATTTTGCAAGGTATGTTCTATGGGAAATTGATGTTAATTAATGCTTATAATGGTTTTTAGTGATTATTTAATTAATTTTGATTAATGTTGTTAGAAGTTTTATATTTGATTTAATTAATTAAATTTAATTTATTTTGTAAAGTGATTTAATCTTTGAGATTAAATTTATTTTATAAAGTGATTAAATTAATTAGATTAATTTAATTAGAAATTAATATGTGAATTATGAATTATTAAATGCATAAATATCTTGTAATTATCTTAGAGGAAATATCTGTGATTTGGTTGAAAAGATATTTTATTTGTGACATGTGTTAAAAAAATTAAATATTGTTGTTGGGAATTAATTCTCAGAGAGATCAATTGCATTAATTGTAAGAGGAAAGAGGCTACTTCATGACAATGAAAAATATATTTTGGGAGGTTGTTGAAAATTGGAAAAGAAGTTCTTGGGAAATTTTGGCTCTGGTTTTGTTTTCTTCTTTATGGAAAAGTGGATAATTTGGAAGAAGCTTTGGTAAATTGGAATTTGAAGGCGAAGCTCTATTTCAAACATCATTTCCTCAAGCATCCATAAATAAGTTCTTTAAATTATTTTTATGCTAATTAGAAAGATTGCCTGTACAAGAAGAATATGTTATCTGTGTAGAAGATTTAATATATTTTGTAAATTTGAAAGATTGTCGTGTTTGGAAAATTGTTGTGAAAGCTTAGTGCTTCTGTAGAAATTGTTTTAAGATTTGATTTGTTTGGAATTGGAAAATTTCTGTAAAAACTTTAGAGCCTTTGTAGGAATTGTTTTTAAAACAATAGAAATCCCAGGGGGAAAACAATAGAAGATTTGAAAAATCTTTGTAGGAATGGATTTAAAATCTTCCTGTTAAAATTTGTAGAAAACCTTTGATTGTATTGGAAAAGATCTCCCTGTAGGGTTTATTGTTTTCTTCCAATTAATTTATTTGGCTTGGGAAAAATTATAATCCTCTGGTGAATTTGAAAATATCCTCCTATAGAAAATCTTGTTAAAAAATTTGCCCTTCTAGGCAATTGTATTTGATTTAGTTATACATATGTTTATATATATATGCATGTTGGTTCTTGAAGTTTCCTGTAGAAATCATTTTGAAAAAATTATATTAAAAAAAATGGATTTAAAAATCCATACGACGAAATTTATTTATTCGTAGGTTTTTGTTGAAAAGTAAATGGTTTGAATTCATATGGGGGAGGCTAGGGATGTCCCCACAACCGTTGCCCCATAGGGAGGCAGACTATGGAGGTAGCACCAACGCTGCCTACACAGGCCGTGCGCCCCATATGGGGAGCCAGCTATGTATACTTTCATCCACCCCTTTTTAATGTTTATGATTATGATTTTATATTGTTTTTTTTTTTAATATATATATTATATATTTAATATGCATGTAAATGCATATATATATATATATGAATAAATATGTATATATATGTATATATATGTATGTTTAGTATTGTTTGAAAATTGTAAATTAATATACCGATCAAAAAATAAATAAATTGTAAATTAATATTTAAATTTATATATATATATATATGTTTAGTATTGTTTGAAAATTGTAAATTAATATTTAAATATATATATATATATATATATATATATATAAAATAAATATAATAGGTGCATGCAAAAGCACAAGTTAGTTATTTTAAAATGAAATGTTTTAAAAGAGGAAATTGATTTTTATTTATATGTAATTAGGAAATCGAATTAAACAAATAGATTTAATTTCTTTATTCTCTGTAAGTGAAATTGTAATAAGCTAGTATATTTGAGCAATGTATTATTGTATTCTTGAGATGGAAATTGGATTTAGGAAATCCTAATGGTAGTTTTATTTCCTACCTAAATTTCTTATTAAATTATGAGTTCTTCTATTCTCGTAAGTTGGGGAAATTGGATAGTCAGGTATGTAAGTCTTCCAGATGATGTTATTTTATGAGGAGGTTGTTGTGATTTATGGTTCAACCCTTGATTTCCCTTGGCTAGTGCACTTGGTTGAGTTTCAGTTAAACACCAGGTTATTATGAATGAGATGTGTTGCTTCTTATATTTTGGATTGGGATTTAATATCCGTTGTGTGCACTTTGTTTGCCTTTGGGTTTTGGATTAGATCCTTGTGTTGTTAGTAGGGGAGTGGCTCTCAATGGGGGTCGGCTCACAAAGTGGTGCCAGGGTAACTCATGTGAGAGTTATTTAATTCAATGGAAATTAAATAATTGTATTAGGGGAAGGGTAGCTTAAAACATATAACTTGTTAATTATGACTCACTTATGGGATCAAGGGCTTGTTTAGACTTGGGATGAGATGAGAAGGCCTGGAATGGAAAGATAATTATCTTGTCTCTTTGAAATATATTTGATTCTGCATCAGTTTGCATGTGGGGCCGAGGGTCATGAGAGGCTACCAGGGTAACCCAAGATGGGGGCCGGGGCCTAGGAAGATCTACTAGGGTAACCCTTGCAGGTTTGTAATGACACTCTCCTATGACAACAATATGTGTTGTACAATTGATATACTTGATTATTTTACTCTAGAAGTATTGTAACCTTTACGTATGTATTGTTCTTGTATGGTATAGTATTGTGTGTTGCCTGTGCCTAGAGGTTGTTGGTTTTTCCTAGGAAGCCCTTTTACTATCTCCTAGCATGGGGGTGGGCCTTCGGGTACCACTTGGTTGGGTGGAATGTGCACCTTACACTGTTGGGTTTCCACTTTATGTTCATAATGGCAGGATCTTCCAGATTGGAGAGCTTGCATGTTCTAGTTGATATGTTCCATCTCTTATGTTCTTTTGTATCAATTGGATTCCTATGTATATGTACTACTCCTCATTTGTATTCGAGGAGGATTCTTGCATCATTGTTATTGTAACATTATTGTATGATCTTCCTCATTTTGGAAATGAGTCTTGTAATTGCTTTATGGAATGAATGCAATCTATGAATGACTCTTTAATGTACTTTGTATCTAATGAGATGAGTTTAATGCTTTGGATGTATGTTATATATTTCATGAGTATTATTTATATGCTATGGATTAGTTTACTTTTGTATATTATGGGATTCAAATGTAAGCATTGTCACGTACCTTGGAGGATGTATGCATTAAGTGTAGTTCACTAAATACTTGTTATTATTACACTTATAAAAAAAAATGTTACGCTTCTGTTGTGCTTGTGTCATCCTCTAGGGCTACGTGGCGGGGCATTACAATTTCTAAGTTGCTATATATCTATTGCATTATAGTTGTCTGCATTGCTTATTCATTTGCTTATAATATTTAATGAAAGTAAGGTCTTTGTTTGCTTGTAGGGTTTATGTCCATTGTACTTCAACTAAATAACAACCTACCTGTAAGTTCCTCCATCGTTTACACTATCATTGTAGATGTTTTGGCATCTTTGCATATTATGGGTTTTTGGCTATTGTGTCTACAACAAAAATAATACTTTCCTCAATAGAATTAGAACTTGAAAACCAAGAACTATTTAAATTACAAACTATTCTGATCTTGTTCAAATAAATTGAACTGCACCTAAGTATTTAAACTGGAAACAAGCACTAACCCATAAAGAATAGCGAAAATAGACTTTTACACACAAATTGCAAACAACACCACATGGATACAATGATTTTACACTAACATATTTTCCAATTAGTTGAATCTAATTTTCATTGTTGTTTAATAAATTCAAATGCTGTTGCAAACCATGAGTGCACACAATAGAAATTAATCATAAAATACAAAGATGCAAAAAAATTGTAAAATGACACTATAAAAGAGATAGGAACTTACCAACGCCTTGTTCTCCAATTCCAGAAACCGTAAACAACTTAGTGTGATAATATGCTTGTCATGATTAAGAATGAAAATAATATTTCCTTTGCATGCATGCTATGCAACTGCACTTGAATTTATTTTGCAATTAGATAAATTGCATCCAACTAACTAAAAAATAACTGGGTGTAAAATGATTGAGTGGTTGTCTGTTGGTACAGTCTATGTCTACTATATTGGGAGCAAAAAACAAGGCATTTGTAAGCTCATATGTCTTCTACATTATTGTTATCTAGTTTTATATAAATTTGTATTGATTGGTAGAGACATGAAAAAACAAAGCATATTATAGTCGTGTTTTTCCCTGAACTCTTTGTGGGGACACGTGCCAACCCAAACAAAATATTTGCATTTTATCGCCTCAATCTTGCAAGATCATGCAACCCTCACTAATGTGAATGTATATATAGGAAATCACCAAGGCTTTGTTTTTCCAATTACAAAATCATACACATAGACCCCCCCAAAAGACATTGATTTCATCCTCATTGGACATTCCGAGCAAATCAGATCACAAATAAAAAAATCAAAGCATAAAAGATAGAGTAACTTACAAATGCCACCTTTTTCGCTTGCATCATAGTAGATTACAAGCCTAAATCCATTCACAAATACCAAACAATAAGCATTCATCATAAAAAGCAAAGATGCAAAAATAACATGACATGGCATTGAAAATGATGTAGCAACTTACAAATGCTTCATTCTTCAATGCTAGAAGGTCAGACATAAATATTTTCAAAATGGTACTGATTTCACTCCCATCAAATGATCTAACTTGCCTAGTAAACAATTTGAAAATGAAAGTGTAAAAGATATAGGAGCTTACAAATGTCACCTTTGTTGCTTTCAACATGGTCGACATAAACTATTTAAATAGACAAAAATCTTTGTCTCATCAAACAATCTGAGCAAATGAACAAACAAGGCAGACAAGAATTGCATCTGAGTCTACGAACTTGCAAATAGTAAATGGAAATCTAATGCTTTAAATGCCATGTACCCCTAGTTATAGTATGTGCGAGCACATAACCATACCAAAAAATGAACACATTTGTGAATTATTTCCAATAGACATATTGTCTATCATGTAATTACTAAATATATCACAAAATAATTATGCCACGATGGAATGTGCTCGTTAATATCAAAAATGTTCCATGGCTTTTAGTCTTTTTTGATATGGTTGTCCTCTCACATTTTCTCTTACTCTACATGCATAGCATTCTAATAACAGACTTATGCATATATAATGTGCCAATTCTATTGAATGTCAATAGACTCTAATGGAACTATCATTATTGGCTTTTGCTATAAACTTCAATGACTTGTAGTGTATATTCATTTCCTCCCGCTGCCTCTCAGAACAGGCTAACTTGGGGAAAAAACTCCTACATTGTCATTTGGGTTTTGTTTATTCACTTGCTTGGATTGTTTGATGAGGCAAACATCTCTATCTATTGATAGAATCTATCTCTACCAGCATCAGAAGAAAGGAAGACCTAGTCGTAGCTTCATATCTCTACAAAATCCATGTTTTCTAAAAAGGTTTATATATATCATATTCGAGGACAGAAACTACTAATTCGTAAATTCCCATACCTTGTTCATATTCATTTTTTTCATTTTTTATTCATTTTCTCACAAAAATTGATCATGAAGATTGTGCCTCTTGGCAGGGATGATTTCTATCATCATGCATATTTACCACTCCTAGTATCTTGAGTTGCATATTAAACACCATAACTCATCAATGTTTTCTTCTTTTCCACTGACAACTAACAGATCATCCGATGGACTTACACGCACTTCCCATCTATGAAATTAGGTATCAAGCTCCTTTTCTTGCTTGCTCTTCATAAACACTCAAGAGCATATTTGTAACAGTTTCCTCTTTTTGACTCTTTTCTATTTTAAATAATTTATCTTTCTAATATTTACATGTTTTATGTTTTCAACAATTACCTCCATAACCTAATTGCTACTTTTATTCTCTTGATGTAGTTACCTCTACTAGTAAAATTTGATTAGCAAGTTCAGCTCGTGGTGGTTGATATCCATCCAGCTATAAATGTTACCTCCCTAGCATAAAACTATTTGTGTTCTCATAAATTATACATTATACTATTCATTGTAATCTATGAGATATCATATTTCTTATACACACTACTTAGTCAAGCATATATATACTAATTTCCACATAGGTATAATCACAATAAAGCTATGGTTTCCACATACTTCCAGTTCATTCCAATTCATTGACTCTATGTGCATAAAACTATTTGGATTCAAACCAATTATACATTATACTATTCATTGTAATGTATCAGATATGGCATTTCTTATACACTTTACTTAGATGGGCATATTTATTCTCATTTTGATACATGTCTATTCTTTTCTACTCTTTATGGATTTGTGTCGAGTTAAATAGTTAATTGAATTTCAATTTAGTCAATGAAGATGAGAATAGTTTGTATTTTAAATATTTTTGGGTTTTCAAGTTCTAATTCTGTTGATGAAAGTATTATTTGTGCTCTTTGTCAACTTCCTCAAATTGTATATGTGAATGTGAATATGTTTTAGGATTTCTTGGAAAACTAAGGTTTATGAAAGAGCTTTTATCGGTTTTTGTATCTGTATGTCTATGATTAGCTATTCTTTATGGGTTTGTGTCTGTTGTTGAGTTAAATAGTTAGTTGCATTTCAATTTATTGGATGACAATGAGAATAGTCAGTGTTTTTGATATTTCTCCATTTTCAAGTTTAAATTCTGTTGAGCAAAGTATTCTTTGTTTTTTTTGACCATTTGCTAGGGTTGTATCGAGTTTAAATATGTGTTAGCCTTTCTTCTTTGGTCCTTTGCAATCATGGGCTACTTTTATGGGTTGTTGTTTTTTGTTTACCTAGATGCTTAACACTGTCTTATCTATATATATATACACACACACATGTGTGTTTTTTTCTACGTCTATGTGTATGCACATACGTGCATACAAAGACATACATATATGCAACTATATACATACATACATACATACATACATACATACATGCATACATACATACATACATATACATACACATACACATACACACACACACATATATGCATATGTATTTTTATGTGTCTGTATAAGTGTGTGTGTGTGTGTGTGTGTGTGTGTGTGTGTGTGTGTTTGCATATAGATATATATCTTTGTACACTGTCAAGACCTCTCATTGCAATGGTGTCAAATATAATGGTTTTATACCCAGATATATCCCAATTTCTTCGACCTAATTTTCATTGCTATTTATTAGATTCAAGTGCACTTGCAATGCAATTCCTATGTGCACAAAATGAAAACAACAACAAAAAATAGACATTAACCCATAAAATACAAGTGTGCAAAAAACTACGAAATGACACATACATATATATGCATGTGTGGATATTTATATATAAAGCTATGTGTATATACATGTATATATGTCTCTATATGTATGTGCATATGTACATATATACATACATGCACATACATGCACACAAAGGCATACATATATGTACGTGTGTGTATGTACATACATGCACACAGAGGCATACATATATGCCAGTGTCTATATATCTATATGTATACATACATACATACATATATATATATATATGCATATGTATTTGTATGCGTGTATATATATATGTGTGTGTGTGTGTGTGTGTGTGTGTGTGTGTGTGTGTGTGCATATAGATATATATCATTGTGCACTGCCAAGACCTTTGGCTGAGATAGTGTCAAATATAATGGTTTTATCTTAGATATATCCCACTTGCTTTGATCTAATTTTCATTGCTATTTATCAGATTCAAGCACAATTTCAATGCGATGCCTATGTGAACAAAATGCATACAACAACAAACAATAGACATTAACCCATAAAATACAAGCCTGTAAAAAACTATAGAATGACACATACATATATATGCATATGTGGATATGTATATATAAAGCTATGTGTATATAGCACATGTATATATGTGTCTATATGTATGTCCATATGCAAATATATAACTTTGCATACATACAGTTACATATGTGTATGTATGTACATAAGTGTATATGAATGCATATAGATACATATATATTTACATTTTCCCCCTATAAATGTTTATGCATATATATCTGTCTATGCATATATATATATACATACTTAAATATATACATGTATATGTATGTGTCAATGCATATGTTCTTGCATTTATATAAGTCTTGATATATGCACATATATATATATGTGCACCTATGTCTGCATATAATCGGGTGTGTATACACATATACATGTATATGTATATATATATGTGTGTGTGTGTGTGTGTGTATCTACATATATGTGGTTTTTGAAAGAAAAAATACTACTCTTCATTCTACATGCAATCCTATTTTCCTCGTGCTTATCCTATTTTCCTAATTTGTTGTAATAATACTACTCAATCTAATGAGCTTTTCCATTCGTAATATTTGATGGGGTTGTTAATGTGCTTCTCTCTTCCCATGCATTCTTCATACTAACACTGTACAGTATTGTGTTATGCTATACCTATTTATCATTTATCTTATTTATTTTCTTGAGCATTTTTCTATTGCTGCACTTGAATTTATTAAATCAAAATGAGATTTATGTCCAACTTACTAGAAAGGGCTAACATCTTTAACTATATCTACTGTACTGCAAATGTAAAAAGAAGCCATTTCTGAGACTTTAAAAAAAATGATAATAATTAAATTATATTTCCAGTAGTGAATTTCCAGATCTTCTCAATAATCAAGTGCATTACCTTACTTTAAATTAAAAATACATACAATTATTAGAAAATTACACTTTATTTGCAAACTAAAATATTTCTAAAAAAAACATTAAATGTTTAGAATAATTGCAATAATTTTTCTCACAAGCACAACATTCACATATTTACTATCAACATTCTAAACATAAATATAATATTTCAATTCTTCTGCAAGTGTGATTTATAATTCTCAATTAAATTCAATAGTAATTTATAATGTCTAATGCATTTTCAAATTTAAATTGAATATATATAAATCTAAGCATTTATTTCATTATATGTATTGCTCCAATTATTATTCTTTCAATATATTAATATACATATGACTACAATAACAATTTATTTTACTGAGTTCAACTATATATATGCTTTTGGTTTCATAGCGGTATAGGATGGGAGCAACGTCGGGTGGTGCTGTTGAAGGTTAGGATATTTCAAATTTGGTCAAGGTGGGAACCCCTACTCTAGGGGTTGGCGTTAATGGCAGAGGTTAGGTTGATGTTGGGGAGTAGGTTGATGGTGGTTCTTTGGATGGAACTCCTAGTAGGGCCTTGCGGCTGGGTACTCCTCTTTCTTCCTCTACCATTCTGAGTCAGGGTGGTACTTCTCCTGCCAAGTTGGGGTCTGAGGATGTGGCTCCTGAGGTAGTCATTTTTGAAGCTATCATTTCTGAAGTTGCTAAGGCTGATTTGTCTTTGGTGGATGGTAAGAAGTGGTCTACTTTATTTGGTGCCAAGCTTAAGGAGAAAAGTTCTTCTCCCCTTGTCGAATTGTTTACAAACCCATTGGAGGGAGAGTATTCAATTTTGGTGCCTGATTGGATTATTGATAAAGGTGTTCTCTCCATGGAGCAAGCATTGGTGGGCAAGTTTTTAGGCCTGCACCCTAATATTGAAATGGTCAGGATGATTGCAAAAAATCATTGGTTCCTAAAAGGGTAGGTGGAGGTAGCAACTCTTGTAAAGGAGTTCTCCTTTTCTTTCGATTGTAGTGAGGATTTGCTGAAGGTTATGGTGGGAGGGCCTTGGCTTGTTGGAAAGTCAACTCTGGTGTTGAAGAAATGGGAGGCCGAACTCTCCCCTAGGTCTTGTTCTTTTGACTCTGCCCCTGTGTGGGTCCATTTTTTGGGCTTCCTCTTGAATTTTGGGATGAGTAGATCTTCAAGGGTATAGTGTCTACTTTTGGGCATTTAATTTTGATTGATAATCTTACTGCTTCAAGGCACAGACTGGTTTATACCCAAATTTGTGTGATTCTAGACCATACCACAGATCTTCCGTCGATGATTAAGATTAACTCGAAGCTGGGATTGTGGGATCAATAGGTTGAGTTTGAATCAATCCCCTTTTCTTGCTTCCATTGCAAGAAGGTGGGGCATTGGGTGAAGAAGTGCCCGTTGAAGCCTGTAGTTCCTCCTAAAAAGAACTCAGCTCCTCCTAAGGAATCTAAAGTCTGGAAGGAGGTTGGTTAGCGTCTTGACATTGATATTGATAAAAGCTTTGCTAAGCTTGTTGAGGGAGAGCTTGATAAGGGTGTGGTATCCAAGGACATTTCTCCTAGAGTTATTGTTTCTTCTATTGTTGAGGAAGTTCCTATGGTGGAGGTTGGGGTTTTGGACTCTCCTGAAAGGAAATTGGATTTGGTGGAGGTAGGTGGTGCTGACTCATTGGCTCTGGTGGTTGCTGAGTCAAAGAAGGCGACCCCTCTGAAGATGGTATCTGAGGATATTTTTCTTTCTTCTAAGGTGGACATGTCGGTGTCTTTATTAGTTGTGTTGGAGGAGAACAGTGAGGATTTACCCTTCATTGAACCTCTGGTGGATTCGGTTGTTGAAAAGATGGTGCTTACCTCTTCTGTCATGGATTGATCTAACTGTGCTTCTTAAGAGGAGGAGCCTTGGACAACTGTTCTTTTGGCCTCTAAGTCTCGGTCTAAGAAAAAGACACTTCCCACGGGGTTGGGGATGGCTACTCAAAATTGCTTGAAGCTGGATTGTGGTTCAAAACCTAGGGGCAGAGGTAGACCTTCTTTATAGAAAGTTAGGGAGATAGTAAGAAAGTGTGAAATTGCTGATGGTTCGTAGATTACTCTGCTTGAGATGGACCTGAATGGTCCTTCACATAATTTTTCATGAAGATTCTCTCATGGAATATTAGAGGATTGAATAATCCTCATAAACAAGATCTTCTTGGTAATATGGTAAGAGATCATCGACCGAATATTATTTTGATTTAGGAGACTAAGATGAGTGTTGAGAAGGTGTTTAAGATTAAGAATAGGTTCTTTAAAGATTGTGGTTGTCAAGCTGTTGACTCTGATGGTGCGTCTGGTGGGGTGGCAACTTTTTGGAATCCTAAGGTGGTGGCTGGGTCAGAGTTGTTTTCTTTTGAAAATCATGTTGCTTCTTCTTTTTTTTGCTTTAGGGAAAATTTCTCCTGGGTTTTGTCTAATATTTATGCTCCCAATGCTAAAAGTTCTCATAAGCATTTTTGGGATCAGCTGAATTCATTTAAGGCTCAGTTCTCTTTTCCAAATTGGTTTATGATGGGGGATTTCAATAACCGTTGAATTATGTTGATAAAAGTGGGGGATCTCAAATTGTTAATGATAGCTAGCTTGATTTAATGAATTTTACTAATGATAATTTGTTGATGGACCTGGATTTGGGGGGAGCTTCCTTCACTTGGTCTAATAGGTGGTTTGGAGATGCTCCGACATAGGTTAAATTGGATCGGGCTCTTATCTCTCTAGATTGGCTGCACGTTTATGCTTGTTCTTTGTCTGCTCTTACCATGGTTGGTTTAGACCACTTCCCTATTTCTTTGATTGCTGAACCTTTTGGTTGTAAAAATGCTTTTCCTTTCAGATTTGAGAAGATGTGGATTGATCATCCTAATTTGCGTCTTAAGATTGCTCAGTGGTGGAATATTAAAATTGATGGTTTGGCCATGTATAAAGTTGCTAATAAATTGGCTTCGGTTAAGCATAATTTAATTCAATGGAATAAGGAATCTTTTGGTAATATCTTTGAGGAAAAGTTGGTTATGAAGTCTAAGTTGGATATTGTGCAACAAAATTTGAAGGCTTCAGGGGTTGATGCAGCATTACTTTAGGAGTAGAGTGTGCTTTTGTCTAGGTTCCATAATATTGTGGCTAGAGAGGAGGAGTTTTGGAAGCAGAGGACGAGAGAAATTTGGCTTTGTAGTGGAGATAAAAATACTTGATTCTTCCATCTCTCTACCATGAAACATAGATATTCGTATAAAATCTCTAAAGTGGTGGTGGATAATTTGTCTATTGAGGAAGATGATGCTATTAGAAATGAGGCTTGGTCCTTCTTTGAGAACCTTTTGTCAGAGGAAGGACCGCTGGATCCTGTTTGCCAACAAGGTTTTCTAAATGTTATTCCTAGTTTGGTGTCAGAGGAGGAGAATGGTTTCTTGTCTGCTATTCCTTCAGATGAAGAAATTAGAAAGGCTATGTGCTCATTTGAGGGAAATAAATCTCCAGGTCTAGATGGTTTCCCTTTATTATTTTTCCACTATTTTTGGGAGATTATCTCCAAGGATGTTATCAATTCCATGAAGGAATTTTTTGGTAGTAGAAAGCTTTTGAAGGAGCTGAACTCTAATTTTATAGTTTTAATCCCTATGAATTCTAGTGCTCAAAGGTTTGGTGATTTTAGACCTATTAGCTTGTGTAATTCTATTTATAATATTTTCTCCAAGGTGCTTGCCTTGAGGTTGCAAATGGTGTTATGAAAGATTATCTCTCCTTAGTAGAATGGATTTGTGCCTAGACGATAAATCTTGGATTCCATCATCACTGTTCATGAGAATATTCACTCTCTGAAAGTCAATAAGAAGCCTGGTCTTTTTTTAAAACTAGACTTGGTCAAAGCCTATGATCGGGTGAATTGAAGGTTCCTTTGTAGTATCCTCAAGGCATTTGGGTTCTCGGATAGGGTACTACAACTGGTGTGGTACTTAATCTCCTTTCCTTCTTTTGTGGTGCTCATTAATGGTTCTCCATTGACCTTTTTTAAAAGCTCTTGTGGCTTGCATCAAGGGGACCCTATCTCCCCCTTTTTGTTCATTATTATGGTGGAATATTTGGGGTGATATCTCCTCCAGGATGTGTCTAATGGGGATTTCAAAGGCCTCTACCCCTCCTCGCGCCAACTTTTCTGCTCTCATCAACAATTTGTTGATGACACCATTATTCTTGCTGAGGCTTTTGTGGCTGTGGCTAAGTCTATCTGCCTTATTCTTCAAAATTATGAAGCTGCGTTGGGACAAAAGGTTAGTTTTCCTAAAAGCACTATTTTTTTTCTTAATACTTCAAAGCTTCATTAATTGAGGATTGTTGGTGTTCTTGAATGTGCTATTGGGGAGCTCCCTTCTTATTTGGGTCTTCCTTTATGCTCTAATGGTGTTCCTAAATCCTTTTGGAATAGTATTATTGATAAGTTTAACTTGACACTTGCTGGGTGGAAGGGTGCTTTTCTTAGTCAAGCTGGTAAGATTCAACTAGTCAAGTCTACTCTCCAGAAATTTTTGGTGTATGCCTTAAGTTTGTTTCCAAATCCCTAGAAGATTTTGGGAAAAAATTGAGGGTATTCAGAAAAGGTTCTTATGGTCTCGTGTGGAGACTTGAAGAAAAGGTTACATTTTCTATCCTAGGAGGAGGTGTGTAGATTGAAATATCAAGGTGGTTTAGGGCTATGTAAACTAAAAGATTTTAATTCAGCTCCAATGGCTAAACAATTATGGAACCTACTAGTAACTGACAAAGAATGGGTGGCCATTTTTTCTTCTATGTATTTGAGGGGTGTGGATAAGTTCTGTGACTTGTTTAAGGAGAACTATGTTCCTTCACAGAGGTCGGTCCTATGGAACTGTATGATCTGGGTTTGCTCGACTGTGGCTATTGGTTTGAGGTGGACTTTGGGAAATGATAGAAGGATCCTCTTTTAGGATGATTGGTGGATTGGGAATGGGCCTTTGAAGGAGGAATCTTGGGTAGCTCCTTTCAAGGATTTTTGTGCTAGAGAATGGGGTGTCTTGGTTTTTGATTATATTAGGTAGGGTAGATGGATTGGTCTTGATGTGGTTAATAGGGATTTGAAGCCACTTGCTAATTTCTTGTCTTTGATTCATATCCTTACGGAAGCTTAGGAGGATTCTATTATTTGGTGGTTTACTTCCAATGGGAAGTTCTCGATGTCCTCTGCTTTTTCTCTTTTGACTCGATTGGTAGGTCCTCTGCCTTTCTGGGGTCATGTTTGGAATGGGAAGCTGCTGCCTAAAACTGATATCTTCTTTTGGCTTGTGTCAAGACAAGATTCTTACCCTGAATAATTTGGTGAAGAGAGGTATGACTTTTCTGAATATATGTTTCTTATGTAAGGAAAATGTGGAGGATTGTCTTCATTTGCTAACTGGTTTCAGTTATAATGGGGATGTTTGGTCTCATATTTTTAATCTGTGGGAGATAGCATGGGTGTTTCCTGCATCCTTTGTTGAATTATGTTCTCAACGGGTGTCTCCTTCTCTTAATCTGACCCTTTCTTTGTTGAGATCTCTTATTTTTCCACATGTTGCTTGGGGTGTTTGGAAGGAATGAAACAATAAGGTTTACCATCAGTAGGAACTGTCACCCTCTAGGTTGGATTTTAAAATTTGTGATGCCATCAAGAAAAATTTCATGTCTGAATTCTTGAGGATTCCTTCCTTTAATTTGAAAGTGTTGGTGTCTCCCTATGATCTGCTTGTGGGTAAGAGATGAAAGCTTTCTTGTGATCTTTCTAATCTGGTGAAAAAGTTGAAGGAACCTAGGGAGGGGGTTCAGTGGAAGGCTCCAATGATTGGATGGTCTAAAGTTAACTTTGATGGAGCGTCTAAGGGAAATCCAAGGCCTGCTAGTTGTGGGGGAGTGTTACGTGATGCGAATGGTAGGTTTGTCTCCATGGTGGCGCTTCCTTTGGGAAACTAGACAAACCATTTTGTGGAGGTAGCAACAGCCTATCATGGCCTTGTATTGGCTAAAAATCAAGGGGTTTCTAAACTTTGGTTGGATGGGGACTCTCTTAATGTTATAAATTACCTCTTGAAAAAATTCCCTCCCTCATGGTCGATTTTTCATTTTATCAATGATTCTATGGCTATCTTAAATTCTTTTGAGGAATTTAAAGTCTCACATGTTTTCTATGAAGCTAATAGGTTGGTTGATGGTGTTGCCAATGTGGGAGTGGTCGAAAGAGTTGTTTGGGGTTCATTTGAATCTCTTCCTCTTAATCTCAAATGTATATCTAATGATGACTAGATGATTTTTTTTAAGACTGATGTGTTTGGGGAAAAATTCTTCATAATGTTTCATAGTTGGGATATGCTCGATGAACCTTTGGCTTGTATAATTCATTATTATTTCCTTGGTTTTTGTATTATGAAGGCCTGACAACATAGGAAGGCAAGTACCTTAAATGACAAGCCCACACATATTGGGGGCGTAATTTGTGTTGTTTTGTGGAGAGTTTGGTTTATTTCACATTTTATTAGCTCTCTAGTGCCATTGGGTTCTTCAACTTTTCAAGCAGCCATGGGTGGAGACTGCTGTAGAATTGAGCCGAGTTCTTGTGAGGAATTTCAAAAAAATCTTATTGTTTGGGAGAATTTGGAGTTGGGTGGGGTTACATAGTTCATGCAAAGAATTCAAGGTCCGGACCTTGATGCTATAGATTTCTTTGTGAAAGGTTGGAATGGGAGGACATTGTGTTACAAGGGTGTGGAGTTTAAAATTGATGAGAAGTTTATAGCAGAGGCCACTAGTTTGGTGGTCTTTGGGAGGAAATTTTTTAGGGATAGGGGAGCTGCTAAGAAGGCCTTTGCATTTTTTTTCAAATTCGATGAGAAGAAGAAGCTCTAGGAAATTGGGAGTGGTGGCTATGATTGTAAGCCTTTGAAGCCATTATGGAGGGACCTTGTGTTGGCCATAATGCACTATTTTACGCTTGAAGGTAGATTCTCTATTATTTACAACTACCATTTCATGCTTTTGAATCATTTTAGGCATAAAGTGTTGGTCTCCTTTCCTTTCTACCTGTTAATTTCCATGGAAAAGAGTATTGAATATCATAGAAAAAACCCTAAGAAGGTGGTGTTGCATGAGGGTCTTCTGAACCTCTTGTTTTCTCACATTAAGCTTAAGTTAATTGCGGTCTCTCCTAAAACTCTTGGTAAGAAGGCTGTTAAAAACATTGTTATGATACTAGAGACTTTTCCGTGGAATGGATTGGGAGTTATGAGGATGAAGAATTGGAGTTTGAGGAAATGTCTGTGGACAACGATGGCTCTAAGGAAGGGGAAGATGACTCAGAAGAGTGGAGCAAGGGATATGAAATGAATGTGGAGTTGAGGGATACTATGGCGAAGTTTGTGAAAAAGACTTCGAAAGGGAAATCAAAAGGCTCCAAGAAAGAAAAACCTTTGGCTAAGAGGAAGATGGAGGTGGCTCCTGGTTCTAGTGAGAAACCCTCATTGTCTCTTGGGAAAGGTGGTGTGAAGGATAGCCCTTTTGGGAAAGGTGGTGTTAATCATTTTGTTAATGTTGATGTTGAGAATGTCTCTGTTGGGGACTCTTTTCTAGGGAAGGGGGAAATTTCCTCTACGTCTACTCTCAAGGCACCTGAAGATGAGGTTTTGTGTTTGAAAGTTGTTGCTGGTGTTGTCAATTCCTGTATTGATGAGTTGTTCAATGAGCCCGGGCCTATGGAGGTGCAGGGGGTGGAGTCAATCAAGCATTCTTAGGGGTTTTCTTCTGTTGAAAGGGCTATTAAAATGGAACGGTTGGAAGTGTTAGTTGATTTAGCTAACTTACTTGGTAAGGAGAGGATTAAGGTGGAATTGGTGGAGGTTGAGGGCTCCCCTATCAAAGAGGATGAGGAGCAGAAATTGGATCAGTCTAATGCTCCTGGTAACATTGAGTTGAATGATCAACCTCCTATTAATTGGGATGATGTGAATATGAATATGTTTTGCAAGATGGTCGAGGATGGGATGCAAAATTTGCTGTCTCTAGTGAAGTGGTTGTTTTATGAGGTTAAGGAGCTCAATATCTAGATGAAAAATTGGCAAGAGGTTTGTGTTGCTATGCTCCGTGGTAATCAGAAGGAATGGGCTATTAAAGGAAAAGTTAAAACTATGAACGCCATGTTGGATAAGTTGATTAATGATGTGGATCATCTGGGGGATTCTCATAAGGAGAGGATTTCCTCTTTGGAAATGCTAGTCAATAAAATTTTAGAGGATCATGTTGCCATACTTGAGGAGAGAACTGGTAAGATGTCAGATGATTTAAGAACTGTGGTTAATATCAACAACAACTCTCTGAAGACTATAGCTAGGGGGCTCTCTATTTTAAATGAGAAATCCCTTAATTGGACTGGTAAACCTCTTGAATTGGGTGAGTTAGAGAAATTGATTGAGGAGATCAACTACTCGAACTAGGTGGAGAAAGCTAAGGAGTTTGCTCCAGTGTTGGAGAAAGATGTGCAGGCTAGGCTATGTCTTAGGACAAGGATTAAGACTAAAAAGAGAGCTACTATCTCTATGGATGAGCTTAATGATGTTGTGGATATGTAGGAGGAGGTCATTAAGGAGATTATGGCCTCAGTGAATGTTTTGGATAAAATGTTGTAGCTGTCGCTTTCTTTTTGTGGGATCAGTAGGGTTGCTGATGCTTTTGCTATTGTTTTACTGACGAATTCCTTATGTTTTATCTTTTGTTAGCTTTTTGGTCTTTTGGGTTGCTGGTTTTTATTGCTTAGTTTCTCTTGTAACTTTTCATTTTTGTAAAGGGTTTCAGGGCCCCTTCAAAACCTGTTTTTCCTTATCAAAAACTATATATATGCTTTCACCTCACCTTGTTTAATCTTCCACTTTCATCTTAATTGAATTGACTTTTACTCTATTTTTAAGAAGATTCTTAATTGATGTTTTCTATTTCTTGCTTTCACAATACATAGATAATCGTTAATTCATTTTTAAAATGCATGGTAAAATTACTAACTACTTTGAAAAACTAATTTGCAAACAAGTTTTACATGTTTTCAACAATTTGCTATGACAATTTGTACTCACTAGACTAATTTACAAATACTTTGAACAAGTTATCCAAATGTATAAACCAACATAAACAGTTTACATTTAATCAAACAACAAATCAATGTTTATTTAAAATATATTTCCAATAGTCATTCTATAAGTGTTTTTAGTTTCAACTATTTGCAAAATACATAGTATGTTTGCTATGGTTAAATAAGGAAATAAATATGAACATTTAATTTTCAATTTTATATATAACTATCATCTATAAATGGATTTTACATGTGTACATGCAAATCTAAATATGCATAATATGTACAATACATTACCTACATGTCTCAATTTGTTTCAAAATATTTAATTCTTTCTTTATTGACTTCATAATTAAATATGGCTGGTCAAGACGTACAAGTTACAAAATGAGTCGTACATCTACCCACAATATCTACCTACACAATACTTGCAATTACAAGATCAATTCCAAATGTTGAGCCAGGCTTCCCAAGAGAAAAGATGTATAGCCAAGATCTATATTAGCAAAGCTTTTATCTGCTCATTGGCTTATGCTATGGAGAAACTGATTAGGACAACCTCGTTTACCTATTCATACTATAATACATTATTTGTCTTCCCTTGCTCCTTCATCAAATGTTCTTAATATTTTATTTTCTTATTGAAAACCACACCTATCTCTTACTTGATTTCTCTATTGTTTCTACCTCCATGAGTTACATATATATGCACATATGTATGCATCTATCATTATATACGTATGTCTATGTACATGCAAATATATATATATATATACACATTAAAAAATTGGCTTTCCAAAACCGTACCATCAGGATTTTTTCTATTACGTCCTCACAACTGCTTAACATTATGCAAACACATTCAACCACACCTATCATTACATCTTCAAATATCATAAACAAATTTTTTTCTCCCTAGCAGGGACTTGAGCTCTTCATAACACTTGTTTAATAATTGCAATCATGAAATTTTATTTCACTATTTACAATTTATTTATCAACTTAAATTTGGTTTTTATGAAATTAATTGTAAATTAAGATATTTAAATAATTATCAATAGTTAGGCCATTTAATAATTATATTTTATGCATATGAAGATTATCAATATTTAAGGATATAATATTTTTTTTATTTTAATCCATTTTTTAAAAAATTAATTGATGCAAAGAAAAAAGATGTAACATGTGGTCGGATAATTGTGCATCACAATTCAAGAACACACAAATGTTCTATTTGTTGAGTAGGATGCATAAGACCATTGGTGTTCATCATATGTGGAATTTATTAGAGGTCGGGCATGGAAAGAGGGAGGTATGATGGTACAAGAGCATGTATTAAAAAATCCTTAACATGAGAAGAGTTGAAGTACAAATACAATGCAAAGTTGACAAATGTAGTATTTATCGTCAAATGGTGTAAGGATAGAATTGTTCCAAGTAATGAAGGTAAGTCTATAATTTTTATATTTTTTTGGGTTGTAGATGATATTGACATTTCAAAATATGAGGATTGTTGTACATTGACAAGATCGAGTGAGATACACTCTTTTAGAAGCTCAAATGTGGGTTCATGGTATATTCATATCAAACAAATGGTGTGCTTTTACTCTCCATGTATATATTAGGCTTGGGATGAGTGTGATTCAAAATATTGGTTTGATGAAAGGTGTACAAGAATTCTAAGCCAACTTGAGAAATATTGACTCTTGATAGTACTACAACTCATAGATATGGAATCATCAATTGAATTTGAACACATATCAAATCTAGTTCAACGAGGTAATATCTACATGCATAATTTAATAAAATTCAATATTTTATCTTATTTTGTATTTTTGTGTGTTCTTGACTAAATTCACCTAATTGAATGCACATATCAATGTAGGGCATGTTTATGTAGTTATTGTAGATGAAGACAATGAAGAAGGAATGGATTATTATTTGTCAATGTCGAGGCAAAAAAGAAATTGGAGGCCCCTATTATATATGAAGAAACCAAGAATATCCTAAAATAGGGTCAGTGGTTGTTACTAAAACATGGCTAGGAAGATACCCAATTAGGAAGTCTAATGTGTGGTTTTTTGAGGACTTTGACATGCATTGAAAGATTCTTCATTATTCTAACCTTGTTGCGGCATCAAATGTTTATTTGATCAAATATGAGAGTATACCATTGAATAGGAACTTATGCAAGGGTGCGAGTCTAACCATGAGGCAATAATTGACACAATAAAGAGTAGAGAAGACTCATATGGTTCCTTAGATTGATTATAAATGATAAAACTTTGTAAAGTCAAGGTGATTTGTATATATATAAATCTGATTTGTATATTTATACTAGTATAATTTTTTTCCTTCTCTATAATCATATCTCTTATGAGATATTTATGTGCAATACTATTGTTTACGTGTATGATCTATAGACAATAATCACACTAAGTATTATAATTTTGACTATGTTATTTGCTAAAGGAAGCATACATTTATAATTGTCACTAGCTCTAAAATAATCATAATAACAACATTTTTATTATATCATTCATAAACAAACCTAACCACACCTTTCATTAAATATAATACCACAACTTAATAAAATACTCTCTAAAAGTGTAATTAATTCTATGATTACAAAAAAATGTTACAATTACAACTACTAAGTCATGAAATATTTATACCTACAAACAAACTAAAATAAAAGACGTATTTTATTTTTTTTAAATGGTGTGGTTAGAGAATGAGCTACTAAATATTTTTACCTTGACCGCATGGGCAATATATTTTAACACAACCATCAACACTTCTTTTTTCATCCTTATCATTATCACTTTGAAAAGTTTAACAACTTCTCTATCTCATGTAGCTAATAGAGTTTAAGCCCTAACCCATTCTTGGCAAGGGAAAAGGTCCTTAACTTCATAGTTTCCCCACATTGTGGTGTCAAAAAAATATAGAAAGTATCCTTCTAGAGGAGCATAGGAATTGATGGGAAATTTAGGATAATTGAACACCACCAACAAGAGCATTCGGTAATAGCATTGGAGGTGGTATTTCCATAAAAGGATTATGACATGGGATTTTTGTTAAGGGTTGATCATCTTTGTCATTGACTCATAAACTAGGTAATTATTATTAACTCGATTTTACTTTGACCCACCAAGTGGGATTTCCTCACAAGGAATGATCTCCAAGCCCATTAACAAGCTTATTTTTGATAGTGATGAGTTGAGTGTTTAGTGAAGTAACATTTTCTACACCTAAAATAATTATTTCATAGTCACCTCCATTTTTATCACCATCCTTAAAGAAATAGCTAGAATCCCCTTGGAAAGATCCATTTCCAAGTAGATCCTTGAAAAATTTAAACAAGTAGAAGTCTCCTTATAAACGAATTAAAATTTTCCAAGCCCCTTAATAACACCCTTTAATGTTGCTATAAATAGGAACTTTTCCTAACTATTTATTAGTGGGGTCCTATTTACATGTTAAGTCCACTTAGGTCCTAGGCATATTTTTAAGTTGTTTAGATAAAATTTTATTTTTTAATCTTTTATTAAATTTTAAAGTCCTAGATCATTTAATGATGGCTCAAGTCATTAATAATGACACTAGTCATTTAATAGTTTGGAATTTGATACTTCATCAAACCTTGTCTATGTAAGCAAGGTCATTGTACACTTTTGTAAGATATATCATCATCATATTTGATAGATCTTATTATCAAGCAAGCTCATTTCTTGCATACTCTCTTGTAGAATATTTTCATTGATTTTGTAGGTCCAGTCCTAGGATAAAGCTAATTTTTAGCTCCTACATGGTATCAGAGCATGACCTAGAAAATTCCTTCTTAGATTTGAGGGTAGACCTATTTCTAGTGAGAGATCTTGGTGAATTTTAGTAAGGTTGAGTATGCTCTTCCCTTGCACTTGATGGTGATCCAAGATATCATTAAAACTTGAAAAAGCACCAATTTTGGAGGGTTCCTCTTTGTGGATTTTTTTATTGTAGGTTAATTTTGGCACATGTTGGAGGTATTATGAGCTCACAATTGAGTCTAGGGTGTCATAAAAAAGTCAATATTGTGTTTTGTTTCATCAACATTCGACATATTTTTCTAGATCTATGAGTGTTTAAAGTTGGGAAATGGTTACTAGATTCAAGGGGTAGCTATTTTTTCAGACCATATTGAGCCAAAATCAACCCTTTCATTGTGTCTAGAAGGCCCCAAAACCCCCATTTTCATATAAATACTTCATATTTTGATAAAAAAATTTTTGGTGATTTTTAAATTTTTTGTGTCTATATTACATTTGACGGCCAAATGACCATCACATAGGACTATATTAAATTTGATAGTTAAATGGTCATCATACCAATGCTTAGCCTAGTTTTTCAGCATTTGGTCACATGGGGACTACCCACCAACCCTTAGGGGGTTTAATTTTGGCTCTTCAAGCCTTAAGTGGGCATTTTTTTTTAAATCACCATAACTTTTGACTCAAGTATTGGATTTTCAAAAATGAGATATCATTGAAAAGCTGGTTCTAATCAATTTCTACTGATGTAGGTATTAATTAGATTTTACTCCTAGAATATTTTATTTCTATTTGAAGTCAGATATATCCCATTTGGACCTTCGAGCTCATAAATTTTTGCCTAGATCTCCCACTTTTGTGATTTTTGTGGCATAAAAAAGGTATTGAGGATCTCTTTCATTGTGTACATGCACTTTTTCAATATTCAACCCCTAATATTATTTATTCACTATTTTGAAAATTTGGCATTGTGATTGATTACTTAGACATCCTAACTCCTAGAGAGGTTTTGTCTTTTTTGAAAGGCTTCATTTACAGTATAGATCATGTTTGGGGGTTTCTAATTATTGTTGAAGGTTAATGTCTTTGTAATTTTGGAGATCTATCATAGTTCATTATGGGGATTTCATTTCATTCATCTTTGATTATGTTGGAAAGGGGAAACTATAAACAATGGAGAGATGGCATCATAAAACATCTTCATTGGCTTTATTTATTGCCACATTTTTATGGTCTCATTCCCCCTATAGGTACTGGTAGTAAGAAATTTGCTTGGAATTGCAAAAGGAATCATGTCTTAGGAGTTATTTTTACATGTTGATGATGACATTTTGAATTCTATTATTCATTTTGAGTGTCCTCATAGTCCTTGGACTAAAATTTGGGAGATATATGGAGATCTTGATACTCATTCATTTCCAAATGATCCTATTTTGGATTTTCTTGTACCTCTTCATTTTTTAGAATGGATACTCTATGATTATGATGCTATTCAAGAGTTTAAAGGTTTGTAGTACTTTGAATCTTTAGATGAGGATGATGATGTTTCTTTAGATGCTCCTTCTTCTCCTTCAAATATGGTTGTTGATTCTTCACCTTCAGTGATTCCTTGTGCAATGTCATTGATTGAGGCTCTTATCATTCTTGTTCAACATGACCATTCATCTTTTGTTGGTGATTTATTGATAACTTTTAGTGATTCATTCCAAAAGGTATCTAACTATCTCCCTGATTGGGATTCCTACTTATCAAACATTGCATCCTTGTTTATGGAGCCTAAAATTTCATATTTGGAAGACACATTTGAGGGGTCATCTCTCCTCTTTAATGATAGTCATTGTATAAATGTTTTCAAACCACTTTTGTCTTTGGATCTTGTTCAACATCTATTTTCACATAGTCCTAGTTTGCCACCTTCTTCATTGATTGGGAATGTACTTAATTTGATTATGGCATCATCATGTCTATTATGGACAAGGTGACACATGAGAATATTTTAGAGACATCATCATACATCTTCATGCTTCTTTCTTTTAATTTTTATCTGGAATGGGAAGCATTCCTATATTTTTAATTGGTTTTGTTTCTTTCAAAAGGGATACAAGTTGTTTGTCAACATTGGATCATGTTTTATCTTGAAGAACTCACCATTTTTGTAGGAGATTATAAATTATGGGTGGGATATGTAGTCTCTCTCTTTCCTTTTTATGGGGGACATTGATTGTATATTCATGATGGATTTAGTCCTTGGGGGGTATCACTGATTCCTCCATACATCATCCTTGGTTGTATCTTTTCTCTCTTTTGGAGAGGGGTTTTGAAATATTCCGAGCCAAATTTTTTTCAAATTTTCAATTACAACAAGCAGAGCAATACACAATCGTTAGGGTTAGCTCTAAACCAAAACGATGCTGAAGCAAATCTAACCAGAATGTACACTAGGATCCCGATGTGGGCAAGGTGTGAGCATTGGTCAGAGGATCTGAAATGTAGAAACAGAGTTGGAAGGAACTCTAACCAAGAATGGCGCCAGTGATGGCGAGCATATGGTTAGAGGATCTTAATGGAAATGCTGATACAAGAATTCTAACCAAGAAATGCATCGGCAAACGATGAGCATGTGGTCAGAGGATCCCTACCATCTAATAAGCTGAAAGAAAACTCAACACCAAGTATGTGCTACTTAATCCAATATGGAAATGAGGCAACCATATGGTGGAGATAAAGGAAATACAATTGCAATTATAGAATGTAAAGATGAGCATTACAAATCATGATAAAGCAAGATTAAAGAATTGCTGTCAGTACTACTGTCAGCTTACAATATGAAGAGCATTCGCCTGCCAAGGCATATGAGTATAATAGATTAGCATTACATCATATAAAGAACTCTCCTTTGCTTAATCAAGGATGCCAAGACCAATAACTTCTCTCAAAGACCAAAATGATGATTTTGATTTTCAACAGATCTGCACTTTAAATTAATAACCAACAACCTATCAACTTACTTAAATGATCATATCTCTCACACAACTCATCCAATTGACATGAAATGAAGTGCAATAGACCCTAATGATGAAGGCGACCAAGATCGAGCATTGAAAACTGATCAAAAGACCCTAAATTAAATATGCATGAATTCCAAGACAAAAGCAAATGGTACAGCCCAGCAAGAGGGTGATTTCTCTTTAAAAATTCAATGCTTCACTAAAAAATATGAAACTTACAGAAAAGGTTCGCCCTTCATAGACAGAGAGATCTAAAAAATACCTAGAATGAATCTTTTTGTATTTTTTGACTTATGAATAAAAACATCAATCTGCTATGAAGAATATGCAATTCCTGAATCTCTCTAATATGCATAAAACTAATCTACAAAGCCACACACTGACTACAATGCACAAATCCCACTACAAATCACTCAAACTACACTATCTCACCACTAGTCGCTATCTTTCAAGCAAGAAGCAATGCCAAGCTAGGAGGCTTACATTCCTCGAAGCAATCCCAAAGCCAATCTGGAAGCATAACATTCCTGTAGACAAAAGATGATCCAAATGAGAACCAATGGCTTCCTTTTATAATTTCCAGTTGACTCTTCTGGAAACCCTAATCTTCTTTCTAGAGTCAAACCCTAATTCTCCAATAGATGGCATCCCACTTTCCCAAGCAATACTTGACTTTTAATTATAAACTTTATCTCTTCCTTGAAGTTGGCGTCCAACTTATGCTTGGATTAAATCTTTTTATAAGAAATATAATTAATTCCTTCAATGAAGCACCCACCCATAAAGAACATCTTTTAAAACAACTTAAAGTGAAGTTGCTAGGCCAAGGGGGGTCAATGTTAAAATATAACATTAAAACATGACTTAATTAAATAATTCAAACTTATCTCTCCAATTATGCCCCAAAGCCAAAAATGAGTAAACCAACTGATCAGTCTGAAGTAGAAAGCCAACCGTGCCAAAACCAACAGGACCACTGCCAAAAATAGAATTTACTAAAAATAGTAAATTCCTGAAGATGCTCAAAATGCCAAGAAAAACATATCACTGCGAAGCTCTCTGAAAACCCATAAAGAATCTGCCATTGAATCAACCAACCTCAAGTGAAAGCATCCTCCAAAACACAAAACCCTAATTTCACCTTCCGAGTAGCCTATGGGTCTTTGGAATAGGCCAACAGTCAACTGGAAAGATCATGCTCAAGAAGGGGACATTATAGTCCGCCCTTCCCAAGATTGCTTGTCCTCAAGCAATCGCAAACCTGGATGCTGTAGAATCTCATCATTCTCCCAAGTTGCATCCTCTATAGGCAAGTTTTTCCACTTCACCAAGTATTCTCTGATTGTTCTTTTCCTCAAAGAATGCTCTCTAGAATCAAGAATCTCCTCTAGAATTAAAACCAACTGTCCTTCGTCATCCAAAGGTGGCAACTGTGATGAGGCAACAACATTGTGTCCAAGTTCCTTCTTGAGGCGAGACACGTGGAAGACATTGTGTACCCTGCTATTCAGAGGTAGGTCCAACTCATAAGCTTCTGCTCCCACCTTTCTGATGACCTTAAACGTCCCATAGAAATGAGGTTTGAGCTTCTCAGCTCCACTCTTCTTGAGAGTAGACTGTCTGTAAGGCTGTAGTCAGAGATAAACCATATCCCCAACCTCAAAAGAGCGCTCAACACGCCACTGATCAGCATACATCTTTTGCTGATTATGTGCAATCTGAAGATTGTTCTTCAATGATTTCATGATATCTTGACTCTACTGCAATAAGTCCTTGGCTTGAGGAGCTTTGCTATCACCAAACACCAAATCAACAAAGCTAGGAGCTTCATAACCATAAAGAGCCAAGAAAGGTGACATCTTTATTGACATATGAAAAGAATAATTATAATAGTACTTGCCTATGTGAAGCCACTTCACCCATGCTCTTTGCTGCTCCGAAACATAGTTTCTCAAATAGCCTTCCAACCAATTGTTCACTATTTCAGTTTGTCCATCTATTTGGGGGTGATAACTAGTGCTTGGAGTAAGCACAGTACCACTCATTCTGAAGACCTCTTGCCGAAAAGTGCTTAGGAACTTGCTGTCCCTATCACTCACAATGTTTTTTGGTAGCCCATGTAACCTAAACACCTCATGAAAAAATAGATCTGCAACTTGGGCTGCTGAATAAGAGTTGGTAATGGCGAAGAAGTGAGCAAATTTTGTTAGTCTATCCACTACAACATAGATACAATCCTTCCCTTGGACCTTGGGCAACCCCGTGATGAAGTCCATCGATATGCTTTCCCATTTTTGATTGGGAATAGGGAGAGGTTGCAATAGACCAGCTGGTAGAGTATGCTCATTCTTGTTCATTTGACAAGTGGGGCACTCCTGAATGTAGCGTTGAACTTCCCCTTTCAACCCTTTCCAAGAAAATCTTTCCTAGATCTGCCTATAAGTCTTAAAGAATCCTTGATGACCAACAAGCGGGATGTCATGAAATGTCAACAAAATTTTCTTTTTAAGCTTAGAATCAGCCACCAAAAAGATTCTACCCTTGTAGTGGATCAACCCTTCAATCACCTTGTACCTTTCCTCATGAAAAGTACCCTTAATAATGCTGGTTGCAAACTGATTTTTGGCATAATCAACAAGTAACATGTCCTTCCAATCAGCAGTAAGCTCACACAATGAGCTCAAATGGGGTCTCCTAGATAGAGCATCAGCCACAATGTTGTTTTTTCCCTTGACATACTCAATGTCAAAATCGTAAGCTTGAAGCTTACTCACCCACTTTTGTTGCTTTTCATTCAGATCCATTTGATGCATGAAGTGCTTGAGACTGTTATGATCAGTCTTGACCACAAACTTGTTTCCCACCAAATACTGTCTGAACTTAGCTAATGCATGCATAATGGCAAGCATTTCCTTGTCATAAATGGAGTAGGTTCTTTCAACACCTCTTAGCTTTCTACTCTCAAACACTATGGGATGTTTGTTTTGCATCAAAACAGCCCCAACTCCTTCACCGGATGCATCACACTGTAGCTCGAAAGGCTTGGAGAAATTTGGAATAGCCAAAACTGAACAAGAGCTCATGATCCTCTTAAACTTATCAAAAGTAGTTTGAGCCTTTTCTGACCAACAAAAAGCCCCTTTTTTTGTGAGGTCAGTAAGAGGAGGAACATTCTGTGAGTAGCCTTTCACAAATCTTCTGTAAAATCCACAAAGACCCAATAATCCTTTCAATTGAGTCAAGTTCTCAAGAGGTGGCCAATCAACAACTGCCTTGATCTTTTCAGGATCAACCTTCACTCCCTCAGCACTGATTATGTGACCAAGGTAAAGTAGCTCCTTCATTCCAAATTCACATTTGGATTCTTTGGCAAACAAGCTCTCAGATTCTAGAATGCTAAGCACTTCCTCCAAGTGCTTGAGATTATCTTCCCATGTCTTGCTGAAAATTAGAATGTCATAAAAAAATATCAATACAAACTTCCTCAATTGCTTCTGAAAGACTCTGTTCATGCAAGACTAGAAGGTAGTAGGAGCATTAGTTAACCCAAATGGCATGACTAGAAAATCGAAGTGGCCATAGTGACATCTAAAAGCTATCTTCTCAACATCCGATCCTCTCATCTAAATCTTGTGGTAGCCTGATCTCAAATCGATCTTTGAAAAGAACTTGGCTCCATGTAGCTCATCAATGAGCTCATCTATCCTTGGAATGGGGTATCGGTTTTTAATGGTGCTTTGATTCAAAGCACGATAGTCCACACACATGTGCATGGTACCATCCTTCTTCTTCACAAGAACCACTGCTGAAGCGACGAGGCTCTTACTTGGGTGAATGAAGCCGATCTCCAAGAGTTCCTGAATGTTTTTCTCAATCTCATCCTTCTGCTTCTTGGGGTACCGATATGGTGTTGTAATAACTGGTTTAGCTCCTTCCTTGAGCTTTATGATATGATCCGAACCCCTTTCAGGTAGTGGTCCATGAGGTAAATCAGCAAATACCTTGCTCTTCTTTGTGAGTAAAGACTGAACATCAAGAGGATAGTCTCTCTTAGTTTCAACTAGACTAGCAGGAAGAATCAAACATTCTACAGCCCACTCAGCTTGATCATGATGAATCAGCCTTGCCATTCTCTTGAATGACACAACCTAAGGACCCCCATTGGACATTCCTCTTAGTACTATCCTCTTCCCATCGGATTGAAACTTGAGCTCCATAGTTTGCATATTTAAGGAGATCTCTCCAAGGGAACGCAACCATTGAATGCCTAGAATGACATCCATATCTCCAATGTTGACTACATAGAAGTCATCCTTGACTTCATAGTTTCCCAATAGCATAGTCATGTTTGAAATCTTCTTGGTGCATGCGATGTGGAACCCATTAGCAACCATGACCTTGAAGCCTTCAAACTCTTCTGTTTGCAGCCCCTTCTTTTCCACCACAACTTCATCAATGAAGTTATGTGTTGCCTTGGTGTCAATCAAAGAAACTATTCGCTGCCCCTTAATCATCCCTCGAACCTTGAAGGATTCATTCCTTTGAAAGCTCGAAAGTTGAGCCAAAATCCCTCCACTTTCCTTTTCATCTTCAGACTCTTCTGGAGCTCTTTCCACTTCACTATCATCAAAATCAGACTGCTGGTCTGAAAAATCAGAATTACTTTCACTAGTTGAATAGTACTTAATCTGATTAAATTTGACTCCCTTTGGGCAAACATGATCTTGAGACCATTTTTCTCTACACCAGAAACATAACCCCTTTCTTCTGAGTTCATTCAGTGTCTCTGGATCCAATTTGGTGACATGAGGATTATGTTGTTTGAACTCCTTATGCTGAGGTCTTAAATGAGGTCTTTGATGAGGTCTTTTTCCTTTATCCCCTTTGTGAAAGGATGGCTTGGATTGAAACTTTTCCTTAGGAGCAGCCCACTCCATGTTTCTTGCTTTCTTCATGGCCTCCTGTAGGGAGGGTGGATCAAAAGCTTTAATCCAACCCTTGAGTGGCTCCATCAATCCTTCACTGAATAGGATCACCAAACACCTCTCAGTGATTCCTGTGACCATGACTGAGAGCCTCTGAAACTCAGCTATGTAGTCATCAACTGTGCCATATTGCCTAAGCTGTGCCAATTCACTGAAATGTATTTCAGGATCTTTTTTCTCAAATCTCTTGATGAGCCTATTGGTGAACTCATCATAGGTAGTGATAGACCGATGACCCAAGGTGACTAGGCCATGGTACCACCACTTGTGCACCACCCCATCTAGGTGTAGCGTAGCAAACTTAATCGCCTCCTCTTCTGCCATGGGTCTAAGAGCTAGATAGTTATCTAGCTTCTATATCCAAGCTCGAGCTGAACTGTTATCACTCCCATCATAGTGTGGAAGTATAACCTTGTTGACAACTTGATACAAGTCCCCTTGAACTATTGTTCTTCTTTAATCATAATGTCTCCCTTGTCCCTTATTCTTTCTTTTATGATCCATAAAATCATTATAGGACATATCCATCTTGATTTCATCAGGAAGAGAATCATACTCTACACGGCCAAGTCTCAACTGTTCCATGAATGAAGCATTCTCTTTAGGATCAGGTTGAGTGTTTACTGGTGCCAAGAAGGTGGGTTTGAATGGCCTGGAAGAAATGTATGTGTTATTTGAAATAGGCTGAGCAGCATGTCCATCATGCTGGTTGGAGGCAATGTGTTCTCCTCTATGTCCTGGGTTGCCTTGCGGAATTGTGTTCTGACCCACTTTCCCCATCATGAGAGATACCATATCCATTAAGGCATCCATCTTCCTTTCAAATCTCTTTTCTGGACTTATCGATCTCTCTCTTCCCTTTCCACTATCATCTCTGTTGTTGGTAAACCTCTCGTTACCCCCAACTGACCTCTCACCTTCTACCATATCTGTTTCTTGAGAAGACTCCCAATGAGACCTCAAGACCTCTGAAGTTGTCTGACCTTCTGGAGCCTGATAGAGCTGAAACTGATTTGCAACCTTCTTGTCTTGCCTTGCTATGTATCTCTTTTCTCTGTCACTCATAGATGGTTTGTTTCACAGGATGGCAAGATATGTGGCTCTGATACCACTGAAATATTCTGAGCCAATTTTTTTTCAAATTTTCAATTACAATAAGTAGAGCAATACACAGTCATTAGGGTTAGCTCTAAACCAAAATGATGCTGAAGCAACTCTAACCAGAATGTACACCAGGATCCCGATGTGGGTAAGGTGTGAGCATTGGTCAGAGGATCTGAAATGCAAAAACAGAGCTGGAAGGAACTCTAACCAAGAATGGCACTAGTGATGGCGAGCATATGGTCAGAGGATCTTAATGGAAATGTTGATACAAGAACTCTAACCAAGAAATGCTTCGGCGAACGATGAGCATGTGGTCAGAGGATCCCTACCATCTAATAAGCTGAAAGCAAACTCAACACCAAGTATGTGCTACTCAATCCAATATAGAAATGAGCTGACCATATGGCAGAGATAAAGGAAAGACAATTGCGATTACAAAATGTAAAGATGAGCATTACAAATCATGATAAAGCAAGATTAAAGAACTGTTGTCAGTACTACTATCAGCTTACAATATGAAGAGCATTCGACTGCCAAAGCATATGAGTATAACAGATTAGCATTACATCATATAAAGAACTCTCCTTTGCTTAATCAAGGATGCCAAGACCAATAACTTCTCTCAGAGACCAAAACGATGATTCTGATTTTTAACAGATATGCACTTTAAATTAATAACCAGCAACCTATCAACTTAAATGATCATATCTCTCTCACAACTCATCCAATTGACATGAAACGAAGTGCAATAGACCCTAATGATGAAGGCAACCAAGATAGAGCATTGAAAACTGATTAAAAGACCCTACATTAAATATGCATGAATTCCAAGACAAAAGCAAATGGTACGGCCCAACAAGAGGGTGATTTCTCTTTAAAAATTCAATGCTTCACTAAAAAATATGAAACTTACAGAAAAGGTTCGCCCTTCACAGACAGAGAGATCTAAACAATACCTAGAATGAATCTTTTTGTATTTTTTGACTTATGAATAAAAACATCAAACTGCTATGAAGAATATGCAATTCCTAACTCTCTCTAATATGCATAAAACTGATCTACAAAGCCACACACTAACTACTGTAGACATCCAAATTTGGACACTTAATTTATCCAAATTTATCACTTTTCGTCTAAACACCCTCTTATCCGAGTTAATTAAATAATATTACTATTATTTAATTAATATCTTTAATTCTACCAAATCCCTAAGGTATTTAATTAATAATTAAATACCTTACCCTCTTTTAATCCTGTTTTCATCAAATAAATTAAATAAATATTACATTTATTTAATTCCTCACATGTCATTTTCATCTAATCCTAATCCGTCTCCTAATCCCTTCATTAGGGATGTGCACATGCCTAATCCTTGATTAGGATGTGTCACATCCTCCAACTTTTGCAAGTTGGCTTCTAATCCTTATTTATCTTCTAATTATTGATTAATTAAGCCTAATCATTCTCCAAGGAATTTTTAATTCCTTTTTATTCTTCCTAGATTCCCCTCTTTTATTTGTGAATTTTTAATTCACATTCCATCCTTCCAAGGCTTTTAGAACCTTGGACTTGTCACAATCTCCACATGTGACCAACCTTGGACTTGTCACAATCTCCACATGTGACCAAGTCCCACCTTTTTGGAGCCCACCTTTTATCCTCTAGACCATCCTATGAATGTGAATTTTTAATTCACATTTATATCCCCAACCACCTTTCCTTTTCCCATGTAGATTTTTGAGGAATTCTAAAATTCCTCAAATGTCCCTTTCACTCCCACTTGGGGACAAGAAATCCCTTTTTGTGGAAATCCTCTCATCCCCCAAGGTGCATGTCCTTTTCCACCTCATGTACCTTTTTGACAACTCATCTCCACCTCATATCCCTTGTCCACTTCACCCTCCACATGTCAAGATGTGAGGGCTTGTGGGTTCTCAACCCACCATAGCCCTTCATCTTGACCTTGTTGGATCAATCTTGACCCTTGAATTCTCTAGAGAATTCAAAATCTCCTATAAATACCCCCTCCTCAAGGGCATTTTTAGAACACTTTCATTTTGAGCACCCTTATGCTGCTAATTTTCCTTCTCAACACTTTGCATTTTGATAACTACATGCTGTCCATTTGAATCCTCAAGTATTTTCAACCATTTAGCCATCTTTGTTCATCATCTTGCATATTGAATCTTGCATATAGTCACTCAAACAATCATCTAAGGAGCACACAACCAATCCAAGCAAGGGCCAATCAAAGAGGTATCAATAACAAGGGAGGTAAAAGTGTTTGTGTTTCATTTTATTTGCATTCTTTTTTGTTGTATCACTCTTTTGGCTAATCTTGAGGTGTCTTTGGTATTTTGTTATTCATGTTTCTTAGTTAGTTTTGCACATTTAGAGCAGTAGAAATATCAAGGTATACATTTCTGGCACGCCCGGTGGGACCCACACACGGGTCTTGTATTTAATATTTCTTTGAGTTAAGGATTTTGCAGGAAAAGCTTGCAGAAGTGCGGTAGCGCCCCCACAGAAGTGCGGTAGCGCCCCCACAGAAGTGCAGTAGCGCCCCTACAGAAGTGCGGTAGCGCCCTCACAGAAGTGCGGTAGTGCCCTCGTAGAAGTGCAGTAGCGCCCCTACAGAAGTGTGGTAGCGCCCCCACAGAAGTGCGGTAGCGCCCTTCACAGACCCGCGGTAGCGCCCTTCATAGACCCGCGGCAGCGCCCTTCACAGAAGTGCGACAGTGCCCTTCACAGAAGCACGGCAGCGCCCCAAAACAGCACAGTTTGGAAGGTAAAATGGGCATTTTGGCTTTGTTTTTGCTCTAGTTTTTTGCTACATTCACGTGATAACTCTCTAACGTTGTTCTGGCAAGAATATTGCTGTTTTTCACTAACGTTTTTGCAGCATATTGTGGCAAAATTTGACCAAAGGCGAAAAAGAGGACAACTAACATTTGTTTGCAGGGTCACCTACATAATCAGACTTTCAAAAATTATCTTTGCTGCTCTCAAACATAGTCTAATTAGGGGGATTAAATCTTATTATTTACTGTGGTTGCTTATTTTTGTGTTACCCCAAGGGGGCATTGATTTGTTTTCACTTTCCCCTTGCACTTCGTGTTAGCCTGGGGAGTAGTTGGAAACAGTTGGTGTCTTCTTTTTAGTGGGACCTGCTTGGAGATTTCATCACCCCAAGGGACGATTCCAACCACGTGTACCGGCGGGGTATATAAAGGGGGGAGAACGAAAGTTGTACCCCAATCCAGTTGCGTCGTAATTGGCGGAGCATCGAAGCTAGGGTGATACCTAGATAGATGTGAAGAGTTGGTCCGAGCCCTTCAGTATCTCGCTGGGGTTCCCGACTCATGCTTGTGATGGACTGTTGTTCACGGTTGTGCCTCATGTACCGAGAGTATATCGAGGACTCCCTAGAAGCCTTGTGCATCCTAGATTAAGACTTTGCCTTGCCATACTCGTAATATTAATCATAGGATTATGCTTACTTGAGGTGTTATCTCGTGAAAAATCTGTCAAATTTTTGATACTTTGGACTTGTTTTATCATTTCATGTCTTTGCCATAGCCTTTTCCATCAAAAACCAAGTTTTGTCCCCGCAGAAACGCGGTAGCGCCCTACGCAGAAATGCGGTAGCACCCTATGCAGAAACGCGGTAGAGCCCTATGCAGAAAGGTGGTAGCGCCCCCGCAGAAATGCGGTAGCGCCCCTGATTTACTGCAGAAAGGCGGTAGCGCCCCTGATTTACTGCAGAAAGCTGTCTACGCCCCTGCTTTTACTGTAGAATGTTGGCTACGCCCTTTTAACTTCCCGGACCCATCATTTACAAACCGTACATCGAATCAACTTCGTTCAAAAATCAAAATTGCTCAATTTTTCAAACTCTATCTAGTGGTACCTTCCATTTTTTCCTATCCAATCACACCAATCCTATCAAATTCATCCAATCATCTACCTGATCTAATCATCCGTCTACCGAATCCCATCAAAATCAAAAGCAATCCCATCCAATCATCCTAATCTGAGCTTTTGTCCAATCCTGATCTGAGCTTGACCAAAATCCTGATTTGAGCTTTAATCCGTTCCCATCCAAAATCTTTCATCCATCCTCTTTATCCTTTCACCATCATGAATCCTCATCCTCCATCAATAGTAGTCAAGGGAAACCTTAATTACATGGACGACGATAACGAAAGTCTTGTCAATCAAGAAGAATATGACATAGATCCCCTTGATGCTATTGTCACTAGTAAGATCTCTCCACCCACTTTCCACAATCCAATCACCTTCCGGTTATCCGCTTCAATAATGCCATGCCTAGTCATGCTCCTTATGCCACCCTTGACAATGGATATCCAGTATCTTCTTCATCCCCATATTTGTCATGTCCTTCATCTACATCATCCCCTTACACAACATCTACATCCTCTTATCCTCATCTTCCATCCCAATACTCCTATTACAATTCCCCATCCATGTCCCCCTATCCTAATCCTCTTTTCCAATCTTCCCATACTAATCCTACATCCACACCCTTTTACCTTAATCCTACATCCATGTCTCCTCATCCTAATCCATCATCCCAATACCTTTAGTATAATCCATCCCCCACATCCTCTTGTCCCACTACACCACCTATATCCTCTTGTCCTAATCCACAATCCATGTCCCCCTATCTTAATTCCCACCACTCCAACCATCCCTTACCTTAGCCCTCCATCCAATCCTAGTCCTCCATCTACTCCTAGTCCCCTCCATCGATCCCATTTCTGTCCATCTACTCTAGTCTCCATCCAATCCTAGTCCTCCATCTACTCCTAGTCCTCCATACAATCCTAATCCCCCATCTACTCATAGTCCTACATTCGATCCCATTCCTCCATCTAACCCTAGTCCACAAATCCATAATCCCTCATCCATTTCTACCACCTCAGCCAAGCCAACTATATGCAAGTCTTTCATTTCAGAAGTTCTCCAAGGACTCATTACAAAGAAGCCATCCCTAACTCCACATCTTGAAGTCATGGAACCATGTCATCCCAATCCATCATCCACGGTCACTAGTGATGAGACCCTTCTCCACACCACACCTATCATTGTTGTTACCACCCCTAGCACTGATCAAACCATTGAAACCATTGAACCCACATCTCCTACCATGAGAGCCACCGAATCCATCGAAGACACCCAAGCCCAATCCACTCCCTCTACTCCTAGATCCACCCAAATCCAATCCACTCCCTCTACTCCTAGATCCACCCAATCTATCGAAGACACCCAAATCCAATCCACTCCCTCTACTCCTAGATCCACCCAAATCCAATCCACGCCTCCCACTCCCAGTAGCACCAAAATTGATTCCAACGAACCTCATGAATCTTCCATCCCTCCATCTTCTCCACTTGAAGAGTCCCAACAAGACTCTGTTACCATGCCTCCCACACATGATGAGTCACGCCAAGAGTCTAATCCAAAGCATGCCAGTATATCCCCTTCTCTCGATCAAGATCCTACCATCCCATCTAGTCCACCTCAAGATCACAGTCCTCCATCCATTTCATCCCATGATCCCCTTGTCATTCAAGCTTCCACTGCTCCATCTCCATCTCCATCGCATGAGCCCACTACCACAATTCCAGATCCTATCATGGACCCTACTCCCTCTCCTAATGTTGCTATCCCATCATCTCCTCATGATCCCCCATCATCACCTAAAAATGCTATCCCCACACTGCTTGCATATCCCCTTGGTCCTCTCACATTCCTCCATGGTGGTCTCCTCGCAGAAGAAAAACAAAGCATATACACCAACTCTCCTCTTCCACCTAATAATGGACTCGCATCATTCTTCCAGAATAATAAAAATCCTATCCTAGATCGAATACTCAAGAAAATGAACTATCAAAGAAAAGGTTTAGGCCTTCATGAGCAAGGTATTATAGAGCCCATTCAAGCTAAAGAACACTTGTATCCACAAGGTCTCAGATGTACTACTCACGACTCGCAATCCAAAAATGTTGGTACAACCTCTAGATGTCCTCAATGAGCCTTTTCCAAAAGAAATATTGGCTCTTCCCATCGCCCCACCAGATCATATGTGGCCATCCCTCCTCCTCTATCGTATCACCTCAAAACAACTGTCCATCTTCCTCCCTCATCTGCTCCATCCATTTTGGGTCCTTACATCCCTCCATCTACCATCTCTCATCCTCCATCTACCATGCCAGGTCCTATGTCTATTTTGGGCCCCTATATCCCAAAATCACCTCCTCCATCTCGTCCTATCCATCCTTTCATCCGTTCATCACCTATCCATCTCATCCATCATAAACATCCCTCTCACATACCCCATAGTCAGGATTAACAAAGGCACTTACCTAAACATCCTCCATCTACACATAATCCCCATACTCCTACCTCCATCACTCCACATCATCCATGTCCTCACACCCATCCCATTGCTACTAAAAGCACTTTGGTTGTTAAAGAAAAAATGCATAAATCCAAGCATCCACATGAATCTATGGCTTCTCATGTCCCCTCCAAAATACATGTTAAAGCAAAGCAAAACCAAATCCAAAATCCAAATCAAATCTATAGGCCGCAAAGGCCCACCAAAGCAAAGATCAAAACTATGTGGATCCCAAAGAAAAAAGATGCAATGCCATCAAATGAAAAATCTGTAAGAACATCCAAAGTTGCTAATCCAAAAGATAGTCATACACCCCTTTCATCTCCTAAGTTTGTTTTGGGTCCTTATGTTCCAAAGTTCACCACCCCATCTCCTCCATTATCCACACATTCTCCATCCAGTAATCCTCTCATCTTTTCACATCCACCACCACATGTGCCAATGTTGGTCATGAATACATCTCCCCATCATATATCCACCCCATCATTCTATTCATACCCTTTCCAGCATCCCATCCATTATCCCACATATCTCCCCCATCAAATCCCCCTAATTCATCCTCTTGCATAATCCATTTATCCTCATAAGGTTGTACCAACATCCAACAGTCGGTTCGAAAATGGGCTCTTACTACCTCGTATAGAACTTGATACTTGAGTCATCCATCCATATCCATATCATGTATCTTCTAAATTCCCTTATCCACATCCCTATCCTTATCCATTTTCATCCCCTACTATCCAAAAATTCAAAAATTCAAAAAAAAAATAGTAAAGAGAAATAATTCATCCAATGGTGAAAACTTGGCAAACAAGCGCCTTGGATAAGTACCATGATGAAAACTTTGGCAAATGAGGCGTCATCGTAAATCCCCATCTACACTTGCAGGCAACTTCACGTGCCATTCCCTCCATCCGCTATGCTTCCTAGCTATGCACCATCTTCTGTTATCCGTCCTCTTCATAAATCCCCCCATCCCACCTGTCTTCTGCATCCTACCATCATATCTCCTTTATCTCCCATTCCCTCCATTCTTCTTATGATCTTGATCAAAATAGGGGCACCTATCTATGCATGCTTTGGACACCTATTGGTATACATCCCCTTCATCCATGCTCTTATTCCACCCCCTCCCTATTCTCCTTCCATCCACCCCGTCCCTCCATCATATACCAACATATCCTTCCTTGGCCATAGTCCTTCATCTATCCTCCCTTCCTATCCATCTATCCTAGCATCCCTTCTATCTGCCCATCCTTGTCTTCGTATCCCTCTATCCTAACATCCCTTTCACCTCCCAATCCTTATATTCCCATCCATCCAAACAATCCCTCCCATCCCCCATCCCTCTCCTATATCTTTATCTAATCTTTCATCTTTATCCTCATCCCATCTCATCCCACCTCCCAATCCCTTGTCATTGGTATCTGGCTATAGGCCTCCCCCCATGCAACCCAATGCCATTTATCTAATCGTCATCACCCCTACTTCTCTCTTGCACATCTTTGCAATCTCCTATGACTTTTCATCACTCATCTATCTATCACATCATCCCCCCAAGTCATTTTACTGCTTTGGATAACTATCCCATCCCTGAGCTTTATGTGATCATCATCATCCTATCCAATCCAACAGGTCTATCCTATCTTGTCATATCGGTCCCATCTTTTTATCGACTTATCCTATCATCATCTTATCATCCTTTATCCATTGTTTGCCTTTGGTCTTGTCGAACTACGTTGCCCCTGCGATTTCACGTAGGCAAGGTCGATCATTTGATCCGCCCCCAGGGTTCCATCATCGATCTTCACTTTGCTCTTCTACCATCGGTCTTTCTCCTTTTGTCCATCATATCTTTACCATCCATCAAGGTCTCCATCTTGGTCAGTCGTCCACCTTTCAT
>VDFB02062183.1:0-122294 GCA_007258455.2 Sequoia sempervirens | reverse complement strand
ATCTTTCTTGTGATCTTGATCAAAATTGGGGCACCTATCTATGCATGCTTTGGACACCTATTGGTATACATTCCCTTCATCCATGCTCTATCATATTCATTGGTCACCCATCCTGTCCTCCTTCAGTTATCTCCTTTATCTTATCATCCACTTTCGTCTTCGACCCTCATGCCTCATCATATACATGACATATCTGGGGTGGGGGCATCGCTCTTTGTGACATAGTCCTTGGAGAAATCATCTATCATAGCATCCCTTCCATCTCCCATCCTTGTCTTCGTATCCCTCTATCCTAGCATCCCTTTCATCTCCCAATCCTATCCATCTATCATAGCATCCCTTCCATCTCCCCATCTACCCTAGCATCCCTTCCATCTCTCCATCTATCCTAGCATCCCTTTCATCTCCCAATCCTTATATGCCTATCCATCCAAACAATCCCTCCCATCCCCATCCCTATATCTCTATCCATTCTTTCCTCTTTGTCCTCATCCCATCTCACAATCCCTTGTCATTGGTATCTGGCTATAGACCTCCCCCCATGCAACCCAATGTCATTTATCTACTCGTCATCACTCCTACTTCTCTTGCACATCTTTCCAATCCCTATCACTTTTCATCACTCATATCATCCTCTCAAGTCATTTTAACGATTTGGATAACTAGCCCAGCCCTGAGCTTTATGTGATCGTCATCATCCTATCCAATCCAACAAGTCTATCTTGTTCTGTCATGTCAGTTCCATCATTTTAACCCCTTATCTAGGGTTATCTCATCATCTTACATCCATCATCCTTTATCCATTGTTTGCCTTTGGTCTTGTCGAACTACGTTGCCCCTGCACTTTCATGAAGGCAAGGTCGATCATTTGATCCGCCCCCGGGGTTCCATCATCGATTTTTCATTGTCCACTTTGGTCCTCTATCATCTATCATCGGTCTTTTTCCTTTTGTCCATCCTATCTTTACCATCCATCAAGGTCTCCATCTTGGTCAGTCGTCCACCTTTCACTGAACTACGAGGGCTCTGCACTTTCACGTAGGCAAGGCTAGTCTCTGATCGGCCCCCGAGCCCCTAGGTCTTTAGGTTTTGTCAGTCCCATTTCTTGTCTTCCTTGTGTCTTGCCATCAAGCTATGCCCTTATCTAGCTGGTTCTTAACAAACGAGATCCACTTGTATCATGAGATCCAATCGATTTTGAACATCCCACGTCATAACTATCTTTTAATATCCATCATCTTTGGTCTCAATAGGATGTATCCTTCCTAACAGACCTCATCAATCCCATCTATCCCTTTGATCCTATGGCAAAAGACATTTGAAATTGATTGCAATATTTTGATGCTTTTGGATTTTATTTATCATTTGAGCTCCCTATCATCACTTGTCAAGACCGCCATAATCCATCATATTATGGTGTGTTTTGATTGGTCAACATAGGGGCATATCTTGATCTTTTTATGTCCATTTGTGTCTTTTTGGTTGTCCCACATAGTACCCACCAAGATCCCTGAGGTCTTGTGTTATGCTAGGGCATCCTTTTGTGCTTGTGGTTATCTCAATACCTGACCTGACCAAGGTCTTTGTGGCTTTGGGGTGTTGGGATAGCCTTCTTGTCTGTTGTGTTTATTTCATGCATTAGACACTATTATGCCTTGGTTCCACATACCCTGACACTTGGTGTCTTATGCTATAGCAAAAATCAGTGCTCCAAAGATGGAAAATTGCATTAGGATTGCATCTCATTTTCCATTCTATCGTCTTGCATGTATCCCCCCATCCATTCAACCTTCATCCTTATCTCTATCCAATCTCCATCCATTCCACTTAGCCCGAATCATCTAATCATATCCTTGGTCTTGTTCTCAGTCTTGTTACCAGCCTTGATCCATCATCACCATTATCCATTAGTATCCTTCCCTATCCCTTTGGTGTTGTTTTGGATGTATCCTTCCCTCATCAACAACACTTTCGCCATCATCATCGGGAGGTATCCTTCCCTATCCCTTTGGTGTTGTTTTGGGATGTATCCTTCCCTCATCAACAACACTTTCATCATCATCATCGGGAGGTATTCTTCCATATCCTTTAGTGGTGTTTTGGGATGTATCCTTCCCTCATCAATACCACTCAGCGGGATGTATCCTTCCCTATCCTCATGTTGTTTTGGGATCTTTAATTCCCTCATTGACAACCCTCCATCTATCATCAACCCATTTTGGCTTGTACCTTGACTGGGGCAGCATCACCTTTTGTCCTCAAATCCATTTGTGCTTCATCCATCTCCATATCACTTCCTCTCTTCCCCATCATCTTGCATCATCTTCCTCATCTCCCCTTGCATCACATCATCTATTTCGAGAGCACACACGTGTTCTCTTCAACCCGCATGTCCTCTCGAGGGGGCATCTTTCATCCCTAATTTTCATCATTTTCTTTTTCCCTTCCTAGTCACTCCTTTGGATGACTGGGGCATCTTTTCCAATCTAACCATCTTCTTCTAGGTTCTATATTTTAATATTCTTTAAAATGATGCTGCTTCGTAACACCATCTCAAAGAGGGGCAAAATGTAGACATCCAAATTTGGACACTTAATTTATCCAAATTTATCACTTTTCGTCTAAACACCCTCTTATCCGGTTAATTAAATAATATTACTATTATTTAATTAATATCTTTAATTCTGCCAAATCCCTAAGGTATTTAATTAATAATTAAATACCTTACCCTCTTTTAATCCTCTTTTCATCAAATAAATTAAATAAATATTACATTTATTTAATTCCTCACATGTCATTTTCATCTAATCCTAATCCTCTCCTAATCCCTTCATTAGGGATGTGCACATACCTAATCCTTGATTAGGATGTGTCACATCCTCCAACTTTTGCAAGTTGGCTTCTAATCCTTATTTATCTTCTAATTATTGATTAATTAAGCCTAATCATTCTCCAAGGAATTTTTAATTCCTTTTTATTCTTCCTAGATTCCCCTCTTTTATTTGTGAATTTTTAATTCACATTCCATCCTTCCAAGGCTTCTAGAACCTTGGACTTGTCACAATCTCCACATGTGACCAAGTCCCACCTTTTTGGAGCCCACCTTTTATCCTCTAGACCATCCTATGAATGTGAATTTTTAATTCACATTTATATCCCCAACCACCTTTCTTTTTCCCATGTAGATTTTTGAGGAATTCTAAAATTCCTCAAATGTCCCTTTCACTCCCACTTGGGGACAAGAAATCCCTTTTTGTGGAAATCCTCTCATCCCCCAAGGTGCATGTCCTTTTCCACCTCATGTACCTTTTTTGACAACTCATCTCCACCTCATCCCCCTTGGCCACTTCACCCTCCACATGTCAAGATGTGAGGGCTTGTGGGTTCTCAACCCACCATAGCCCTTCATCTTGACCTTGTTGGATCAATCTTGACCCTTGAATTCTCTAGAGAATTCAAAATCTCCTATAAATACCCCCTCCTCAAGGGCATTTTTAGAACACTTTCATTTTGAGCACTCTTATGCTGCTAATTTTCCTTCTCAACACTTTGCATTTTGATAACTACATGCTGTCCATTTGAATCCTCAAGCCTTTTCAACCATTTAGCCATCTTTGTTCATCATCTTGCATATTGAATCTTGCATATAGTCACTCAAACAATCATATAAGGAGCACACAACCAATCCAAGCAAGGGCCAATCAAAGAGGTATCAACAACAAGGGAGGTAAAAGTGTTTGTGTTTTATTTTATTTGCATTCCTTTTCGTTGTATCACTCTTTTGGCTAATCTTGAGGTGTCCTTGGTATTTTGTTATTCATGTTTCTTAGTTAGTTTTGCACATTTAGAGCAGTAGAAATATCAAGGTATACAACTACAATGCACAAATCCCACTACAAATCACTCAAACTACACTATCTCACCACTAGTCGCTATCTTTCAAGCGAGAAGCAATGCCAAGCTAGGAGGCTTACATTCCTCGAAGCAATCCCAAAGCCAATCTGACAGCATAACATTCCTGTAGAAAAAAGATGACCCAAATGAGAACCAATGCCTTCCTTTTATAATTTTTAGTTGACTCTTCTGGAAACCCTAATCTTCTTTTTAGAGTCAAACCCTAATTCTCCAATAGATGGCATCCCACTTTCCCAAGCAATACTTGAATTTTAATTATAAACATTATCTCTTCCTTGAAGTTGGCGTCCAACTTATGCTTGGATTAAATCTTTTTATAAGAAAGATAATTAATTCCTTCAATGAAGTGCCCACCCATAAAGAACATCTTTTAAAACAACTTAAAGTGAAGTTGCTAGGCCAAGGGGGGTCAATGTTAAAATATAACATTAAAACATGACTTAACTAAATAATTCAAACTTATCTCTTCAATTATGCCCCAAAGCCAAAAATGAGTAAACCAATTGATCAGTCTGAAGTAGAAAGCCAACCGTGCCAAAACCAACAAGACCACTGCCAAAAAATAGAATTTTCTAAAAACAGTAAATTCCTGAAGTTGCTCAAAATTCCAAGAAAAACATATCACTGCGAAGCTCTCTGAAATCCCATAAATAATCCGCCATTGAATCAACCAACCTCAAGTGAAATCATCCTCCAAAACGTGAAACCCTAATTTCACCTTCTGAGTAGCCTACGGGTCTCCGAAATAGGCCAACGGTCAACTGGAAAGATCATGCTCGAGAAGGGGACATTATAGTTTTTTCCCATGTGATTTTTCTCATTTTCTTCATTTGTGAGAGAATTCATTTTCATATGTACATGGGTACCTAACATGGCCTCATTTTTGGTACCCATCTTTGCATCCTTCATAATAATCTACTCCCTAAGTTGTACTTAAGGGGGGGTGTTGGTGTAAATAGGTACTTTTCCTAACTAGTTATTAGTGTGGTCCTATTTACATGTTAAGTCCATTTAGGTCCTAGGAATATTTAAGTTGTTTAGATAATATTTTATCTTTTTATCTTTTATTAAATATTAGAGTCCTATGTCATTTAATGATGGCTCGTGTCACTTAATAATGATACCAGTCATTTAATGTTTTGGAATTTGATACTTCATCACACCTTGTCTATATAAGCAAGGTCATTGTACACTTTTATAGGATACCTCATCATAATATTTGATAGATCTTAATATCAAACAAGCTCATTTCTTGCATACTTTCTTATAGAAGGTTTTCATTGTTTTTTGTAGGTGGTCTTGGGATATAGCTAATTTTCAACTCCTACATTTAAGATTTTTATTTATTAAAAAATCAAGGGAAAGTATGGTAGATACAAACAAAAAAATGAAGAGGAGAAATAATTAGTACATATATCAAATTTCAATGTTCATGGTTAATTAAAAAAGTGTTATCAATTATTTAGATTCTTGATAGTGACTTGGAAATTGATCTCAACATTAAAAATGGTAGGAAACTTTATTTGTAGATAATATAAGAACTACGTTTATATTGCAAAGTGGTTTCCCCACCCCTCTTTATATATTGGACCTAAATTTATAGGCAAGAGGCATATTCATTTATAATACTAGTCCTAACCAACACCTTTCTCTATATATTATAGTTGTAAAATCATTCAACTACTTTCAATAAATTTGGAATTCTTTTGAAACTTGACTCTTTCTTACCTCATAATATTAGCTCACTCAGCTCAAGGAAGAAACATTCTTAGATTTGTCTAAATAATTGAAACTATAAAAGTAGTTGTGTATGCTCAACATGAAATTGAGTGACAATCAACAACTTCTTATATTATAAAAGTAGTTTTGCATGCTCTTTTGAGGCATTGAATGTCCACTAGAGTTGTAAATCCATAGATGGTTTAAGATGTGTGATATTCATGCCTTCCTAAACATACAACTATCCAATGGAAGCTCATAACATTGATAGATTTATTCCTCTTTGACATGCTAGGTCTGCCATGTAGGGCATGGAGAGTAGTTTCATTAGTTAAAACAAACATGCATAGATTATTGAATGTACTTTAAGTATTATTGGTTAGAGGTCTTGAAACTAATTTTTAGGTCTACATCAACCTAATCCACTTGTTCAAGTAGGTTTTGTATTATTTTTGCATGTGTGAGGGATGTATCTCTCAAAAAAATAATTTTGGAGACCCAGAGGGATAATTAAGACTGATAATTACCCATTTTGAAGGGTACATGTTTCATATTTTTAGGTTGCCACTATAGGAGTTGTATCTCCATAAGAGATATCTACAAGTGTTTTTATATTCCAAATAATTTCCATAAAACCTATTGTCCCATTAGATTTATCCTAAAATAGGGCTACTAAGAAGGCTAAATAGGGCTAAATAGGCCATATTTTGTGTTTCGTATGTCATGAAACAAAATAGACTACACCAACACATTCGATTGGGCAGGTGAACGCTAGGGAAGGCCTTTTTTTATTTCCCAAGATAGTCAATCAGTTTAGGCTACACTATTTTGACATACTCTCTTAAAATCCCTAAGTGTAAAAAATGTCAAACTATGATAGAATATGTATCAAATTTGTGGATCCTATGAAAATTTTGTATAAAATTATAGGTGCATGTAGGGTCCCTCCACAACAAACTCTCCCAATTTTTTAAATATCCAATCTATTTGATCGTGGCAATAATATTTCAAAAGTTGCAAAAAGTGTCATTTATATTTAGTGAAAAGTTGTCGACAACCATATTTTACATTATGTGTGTCAAGGGGTTGAATCGACTGCATAAAATTGTCCAAGTGGGAAGGTGAACACTAGTAATGCCTCTATTTGTTCCCTAGGACAACCAATTGTTCCAGGCTACAAAATTCCATCATAGTCTCTTAAGAGCCCTAAGTGCAAAACCTACCAAATTATGACATATTTTTTTTGAAGTTTGTGATACCTATGAAAATTTCATTTGAACTTAAAATTCTACATAGGGCCCATCCATTTGATCGTGGCAACAATATTTCAAAAGTTGCAAAAAAATCATTTTCATTAAGTGAAAAGTTGTTGGAAGCCATATTTTACATGTTGTGCATTGTGGGGATGAACCAACTATGCCAACATGTCTGAGTAGGTGGGTAAACACTAGAGAAGGCCTCTATTCATTCACAAAGACAACCAATCATTCTAGGCTACACTATTTCGATGCAATCTCTTAAGAGACCTTAATGCAAAAAAATGTCAAGCTATGATAGAATATTTCATGGAATCCATTGCACCTATGAATTTTTCATCTAAATTTATAAGTGCACGTAAAGTCCCTCCATAATATCCTTTATCATTTTTTCAAATCTCCAATCTATTTGATCGTGGAGACATTGTTTCAAAAGTTGCAAAAAGCATCATTTGCATTTAGTGAAAAGTTGTCGACATCCATTTTTTGTGTTTCACACATTATGGGGTTGAACTAATTATGCCAACACATTTGAGTGGAAGGGTGAACACTAGGGAAGGCCTCTATTTTTTCCCTAAGATAGCCAAGTGTTCTAGGCTACATTAATTTGGCATAGTCTCTTAAGACCCCTATGTGTAAAAAGCTTCCAAACTATGATGAAATGTTTCTCAAAATCTGTGGCACCTATGAAAATTATGTCTAAAATTATAGGTGCACGTAGGTCCCCTCCACAATAGCCTCTCTTATTTTAAAAAAACTCCAATCCACTTGACCATGGAAACAATATTTCAGGAGCTGCAAAAGCATCATTTGCATTCTATAACATAATAACCCTTTAATGAAGTAAATTTTTTGGATTTTACACCATGTGAGTAAATAAACCAAGTAACAAGCCATTGCAATAAAATTTTTCTTCTCTTTATTGATATTCTCCAATCAAGATGCATAACATATTACAACACAAATTCCTTTTCATTTCATATAATACATCAATGCAAGAAAGCATACATTTACATACATAGCTCAATGAGCTTTAGAACAAATTGTTGTAAGATGGTCTAGGATCCTTCCTTTCAAATATTGGTTCTTCTATTGCTTGTTGTGGAGGAGAAGCATCACTCAAGTGCTTTTCTACCAACCACAGACTCATAATGCGGTCCCCTACACATCTATCATTTGATAGATGGCCCTTCCATTCGATGAAGAGATTGGTAGAGTAACCGATAACGACAACCAATTGAGCATAGTGTTGTGTCCTACATAACTAGAACTTGAAATCCCACAAACTCTGTCTAGCATGTAATACTAGATCATGGTGAATTGACAATGGAGCCAGAGGTCATCACACTACTTTGGCCAAAGTGTTTCATTCAGTATGTTCTACTGAGGGTCATCTATCACATACACTACTCAGGGCTGATTTGACTTAAGGCTATCTTAAGCAATGCATAGGTATTTCCTTTAATGGATAGTCCATCATCACAGATAACCTACAACCATATTATTCTACTTGGAATAAACCTACTTAACAAGTAAGTACTCAAGCTAGGTATTTCCTTCAATGGATAGTCCTTCATTCCAAAGATAACCTATAAACTTGGATAACCCTACTTACAAGTGTTAGTGTTTATAGCTTAGGGAGATATTTTCTCCTAAGTTAATATAATAAATAATTGTTAAGGAAAGTTGGCCTTATTATAATTAATATTTTATTTTTCTCTAAGTGGTCGACCAAGTGAAGAGTCACCTTACTTGTGAAGAGTCTCCTGCATTGTATATATAGAAGGAGATGTTCATCCATTTGATCATCAATCAAGTCATTCTTATTTTCACATTCTTTCAAGAAGGAGAAACCTACCATCTTGTAGCAGCAGACCGACCTCAAGAAGAAACATATTTATCTTTGCATCAAAGGATAGATGCTATTAATTCATTGTATCAATCCACCCTTGAGAAGGCTTTGGTTGCAAAGTAGTATTTTGCACTTTTATATGATATACATGAGATATATTTTTGCTGGGTTTTTCTACCTCGAGTAGGAGAGTTTTCCCAGGGTAAATTGTTGTGTTTATTGTTCATGTGTTGTGATTTTTGCTTATTACAAATCTGATCCTAAAATTAACATGGTATCAGAGTGGGTTTCAAAAAGAATATGATCAAATTTGGGTGAGCAGTCAAGACAACTCTTTGAGCATCATTCTAGAAATTGAAATATTAATAGTTCTCTATGAAGTGCTGTGATCAATGGTGGAATTCGTGAGCATTCAATTGCTTGCTTCCATTTATCTTTGGGTAAGGAAATGTGGAAGGATATTGTGTGTGGGTGCAAAGCAATTCTTTTGATGTAGCACATTGAAGACTTGTAAGGATGTTCTTATTCTTGTTGCATGCAAACATAAGGGAGATGATGTGTATGTTATTTCTATCACTATCTCTTTATCCTGGGTGCTGGCTATATGATGTCGTGAGAGTTTTTCGGGCCTTTGTTGCTTTTAAAAATGTGCTCTATAAGAAATATGTGATCGCATGTATGTCTTTGTCGCTAGTAAAAGAAACACTTGAGCATTTTATTTTGGGTTGTTCTTTGGGTGAAGTGTGATTCTTTGTTTTGCAGATTATGCAATTTGAATGTGATAGAAATATACTGTGATGTTGTCATTATTTTGAAGGGTATAGCAGATCACGAATTTGGTGGATGTGCTTAGAAATTGTATAGCATGAATAGTTTGCATTCAGTGTGTATGGCTTAGTAGAAATGCGTATTGATGGACTATATTGTAAGTAGTGTAGATGTTACATCATCTACATACTTTGTGAACAATATTTTTTTAATGTATTAGCTGTGAGAGATATTTTGTGCCTGTGTGTTGAGTGAAGAAAAGTGTTTTAATGAGAGAGTATGGAGACATGTCTTTCTTTGTGGGTACTGATGTCGCTTAAGGAAGTGGGTGTGATTTTTCTGTTTATGGCTATGCAGATTTAAAGTGGTCTGATAACAATTTACAATAGAAGTAATTTATCCTCAGTAGTACATCATTAGGAAAAGATGATGGTTGTTAGGAAGAGTAAAATGGCTGCAACAAAATCAATAAAGAGATAAGTATTTCATACCCTTGAATAATGTTCATGAATATTTTTTTGCAGTTATTAATTTATGCATTGGAATAGTGAATCATGTATGCTTCTAGCATTGGTATTTCTCTTCGAGATAGTTTGATTCTATGAACTATTACTAATCTCTCTAAAAAATGCTTCCAGGATGGATCGAGGAGCAAAAGGATGATGAGAGATTGCATTCAAGGGAGGAAGAGCTTGATGCATCCTATGAGGAAGTCACGTAGGATGAAGAATGGAGACACAACTTGTTGCCTTGGGATCTTGAGACATCTCTCGAAGAGGAAGAACCTATTCAAATTATCATTGTGATCAATTTCTTTGAAGAGGAGGAATTAACATTTAGAGGGAGTTTGACAAACTAATAGAGGAAACCTTGGACGAGGAGGTCAAGAGGTTGATGCAAGAAATTGGAGCTTCAAAGGGAGTCGCATCATCATGAAGATCCATTGTAATGTATATTTCTCTGTGACAGAGAAGTATGAGGTGAAAGCCCTTGTAGTGTATATTTCTCTGTGATGAAGAAGTATGAGGTGAAAGCACTTGTAGTGTATATTTCTCCAAGATGGAGAAATATGAGGTGCGAGCCCTTGTTCATCTCTGAGACTGAGATGAGATGTCATGTTGAGAGACTCCATGATGACATCACGTTGAGAGACTCCATGATGAATCCTTTGTACTTGTGTTTTTTCCACACATGGGAGTAGCCATGGTGGACGTCATGTTGAGAGATTCCATGATGACATCACGTTGAGAGACTCTATGATGGACACTTGTACGTGTGTTTCTTTCCACACATGGGAGTAGCCATGGTGGATGTCATGTTGAGAGACTCCATGATGACATCACGTTGAGAGACTCCGTGATGAGCCTTTGAGCCTTCCACAAATGGGTGTAGCCATTGTGGGTGTCATGTTGAGAGACTCCATGATGAAGATATTTGGAAAATACCTCCCTATCCAAGAGGGAGTGTTAGTGTTTGTAGCTTAGGGAGATATTTTCTCCTAAGTTAATATAATAAATAATTGTTAAGGAAAGTTGGCCTTATTATAATTGATATTTTATTTTTCTTTAAGTGGCCGACCAAGTGAAGAGTCACCTTTCTTGTGAAGAGTCTCCTTGCATTGTATATATAGAAGGATATGTTCATCCATTTGATCATCAATCAAGTCATTCTTATTTTCACATTCTTTCAAGAAGGAGCAATAGTCCATCTTGTAGTAGTAGATCGACTTCAAGAAGAAACATATTTATCTTTGCATCAAAGGATAGATGCTATTAATTCATTGTATCAATCCACCCTTGAGAAGGGTCTGGTTGTAAAGCAATATTCTACACTTTTATATGATATATATGAGATATTTTTGTTGGGTTTTTCTCCCTCAAGTAGGAGGGTTTTCCTAGGGTAAAGTGTTGTGTTTATTGTTCATGTGTTGTGATTTTTTCTTATTACAAATCTGATCCTAAAATTAACAACAAGTAAGTACTTAACCTCCCTCCCATACTGGATTATTTATCCTAGGAGTAAACCCAAGCTTTCCTAGTTAAATCAATAACTTAGCTAAATGCACCATATGTGCTTTTCATGTTCAATCATACCTAATATATAATACATATGATAAACACCCATCTCCTACTATGGAGTACTTAAAAACACATTATGAAAATAACATAATAGCTTCAACATCCTTATCAAAACAATCTAAATCCTCTAATGCATATACTGGAAAAGACATCTCAACCATGCATGCAAGACACATCATTCAAAGTAAAATAACAAAGAAGAAGAGATCCTCATGCCTATTGCTGCTTATCTAAACTAAAGACAACAAAGCACCCCTCTCCAACAATAATTATCTTGATAATCAACTTCTCAAGAATGTCGCTATAATATCTATCTCTCAAGTTGATAGCTTACTTCCCTTGAACTATAGCCTTCTCTCAAAATATAACCTCCTCACAAACTATATAAACTCACTTCCTTTCTCTCTCTCAATGCAAAGCAAAATATGGCTGGAAAATAAAGAATTATGAATTGCAAAAGATGTATTATCTTATGAAAAAATGTGTCCCTCTCAAATGAAATGGTTCAACTATTTATAGAGCAACCAAGCCAACTCAAAGCCTACAATTTAGGCATGTTAATGGAAAAAAAGCTTCATACAAAGCAACACATGAAACAAATTAGAAAGGTGGAAAATTCAAAAGCTAATACTCAACATAATCACCTATAGGTTGACTTGTTTAGTGGCAACAATTTGAATACTTATTCAATCAGCATATGCTTAATTCAAATTGTCACAATGAGAAGATAACTACAAAAATTTCGACTCGAAGGTGGCACCATTTCCATTTCCATTTCCTTCATATTTGGTATGGTTAAACTCAGTCAACTTCCATTTTATGACAACAAGTTTCCATCGATCCATTTGGTGGATGAATCGACTTGAGCATTTTAATACATTAGACAAAGTTAGGGTTGGTCTCAATAATGGCATCGACCAAGTCAAGCATTTTATAGACAACAATATCAAATGTAATGCAACGACTTATATCGCGTGTCATTTAGTATGATAATTGGTTTACATTAATAGTCACAAGCTATTAAATTGACCTCCTTTGACATAGTCAATATCGACCTCCATTTCATAGTCTGTATCAACGACAAAACAACCTTATAAATCACCTTCAATGAATAAAAGGTAGTCGATTTCAATTAACATATATATGTTAAATATATATATATTTTATACATATATATATATTTAAATACTATAATGTATTTATATATATATGTTATATATATGTTATATATATAATATATTATATACATATATATATATTTAACTACTATAATGTATTTATATATATGTATATATAAATGTATGCACATATATATGTATAAATGTATATGCCTCTATGTACACATATGTGTAGGTATCTATATCGATGCATTTGTATGAGCATGTCCATTCACCAACGTACGTATGTATCGATATACATATACATATAGATACATGTATATACTATACATACATACATACATACATACATACATACATACATACATACATACATACATATATATATATATATCTTTGTGTGTGTGTGTGTTCACATTTGATTCACATAAAGCCATTCACGATTACCATCATATTGATAAGTGTTTACGTGTGATACATCTATACATATACATATACGTGTTGTTAGATCCCATTGACATGCATGTGCATATATATAAAAATACTTCCACGTACATCCCACTTGTCAATATAAGCATAATAGCACAAGAAAGATCTCAAAAGCTCAAATAGATAAACATCACCCAATAGTGCATGCAATAGTAAACAAGACTCTCAAATGCAAACATATTGGCTAAGGATGACTTACCTACTACCCACAAACTAACTCAACTCAATCATTCTAATGTGGTGTGTGTTTATGCTCAGATAATTTACTTTTATCGGTTACCCGATCAAGATCTTCTCCCGAGTGATACTTCGCCTCCGCTTGGAGAAATGTAACACATACCTGCATCCACTAACACATGTACACAACAACCAATTGTTCATAAAATATGCAATATACATAAACATTTCCAAAGTTAGAATAATAATAATTCAATAACCTTTCATTCACATATATACAATATTTCACCATGAATAACATCAACTAAGGTAATATCAAATGAGATAACATTCATATTGATACAAGGCCGCCTCTTTGTAATATCCTATCTTGATTATAGTCAACTAGATATCGTTTGACCATTCCAAAAAATGAATGTATTCTTGTAAAATACACCAATTGAGAGCAATGTAATGGTGAAAATAGATTTTTTTTGCATTGTATGTGTTGTTAAGCACAACCAACAATGCTAACATTTCGATATGGGTTGGAAAACCCCTAAAAACACCTAGATTCTTATTTTCTCATGGATAACATAGGGTTGTCCTATTTATGACTATGATAACATTGCTCTTTATAGCTTAACAATAGTCATAATTAACTAATTATTATCATTTTTATGGACATAATGACAACCCATCACTAGATCTTGGTGTACACTAACCGCTATTTGTAAGTAACCGGTCCTAATAAGTGACTCCTATTGCATTCTTACTATAAGTTTTTCATAAAAAAATGTCATTTTTGTGACAAATTTCCAAGAACAATCATATCATGACAAAATCAAATTGTGTACTCAATGGCTTACCATGACACTATGGTTGTTATTTTTAACCTAGAAAATAATATATCATAACCATGTTTTTCACAAAGATTTTTTTGAAGTATAATCTAAATCCTCTTATGATTGCATAATTGATGTTCTCAAATCCTTGAAGATAGTATTTCTTCTTCATGTGTGACCTTCAAAATTCCTTCTTCTAAATAACATATCAAATTGCCTCTCTAATATTTAACATGCCAATTTTCAATCATGACCATAGGTCAACAAAACAATCTAAAAAAAAAGATCATGTATCTCGATGACATAAAATACTTTACAATAAATAACAAAGATATTCAAAATGAATAGGGACTCACTACCACTATTTTTATGGTGAGTATCTTTACTACATATACATGACACTACTAATGATTTTTTGCTCTACTCTTGAGTTCTTCATACAATATAAAAGTACATAAACATGACACTCACAACTTGTTCCTATAAAAACCATGTCAAAATAGGTGTTAGTATTTGAGAAGAATGATAAATTAATAAGTAAGAGCAATCATACAAATACCTCTTGTAAATGAATGATGATGTGCATGGTGGGATAGTGCTACATGTATTATCAAGTGTATGGAAAACTATTCTGATTAATGCATTTATATTATAAATAATTTGATGGATTAGGCACGTACTTAAAGGGAAACACCTTACTATAACCCTAAACTTTATGTAGTACAAGAGTTAAAGGGTGAAAAGGAAATTCATATTCATGATACTCCCTGAGATTCAACCTTATATATTATTGATAACAATATATTTTATGAGCCATGTTGCAAATTGAATAGATAGAGTACATGTCTAGGTGGATGTTGGGGAGGTCGCAACCATTTGGGGAGATATTTAGATATATAGAAAAGGCCTCTACTGTTTTTATTTTTATGTAAGCGTAATGGTTTCAAAATACCTTTCTCACACATTGAAACAAGTCCATGACCTCGATTTAATAGTTCTTGCATAATTTTACATCATATGCTATATAATTTATCAATTGATACACTAGAAGGAATGGTTAATAGATGTGTCACTCTCAACATCATTATCAATCATATAAAATATTTTTTTCATGTGCATAGTTTATTTGAGGAGTTGGTTATCAATCATATGTGGTTGTGTCCATATAGAGTAATGACATATTGTGATCTTTATAATTAAATTTTACCAATGCAAGATGTAGAATATAATATACCCCAATCATAACAAAATAAATTATTTCCATTATGAATAGTGTATTTCTCCTTTACTTCCTACTATTTAAGTTTTTGTTCATAAGATCTAGTTATTTTTTTAATTCTAGAGTAGATCAATTTAATGTAGTAAAAGCCTTAGATTGATCAACCAAGTAAAACAAGTATATTGATGAGGATTTGAATATGTCTGGTATTTATTTTAATATTAATGAAAGTAATAACTTCATAAGTGTAGATGACATAGCCCTAATGACATGGATGCATAAGAAACCCAGTAATGTATTATAAGCTAAATGATTAGATGTCTCATCAAATTACATGTATTAAGAGTAATTGGACAAGTCATGATGGGTAGGAAAATATTTCCATAAATTAATACCCAAATTTAATGGAATCCTCTGACATAAAGTTTTATTATTATTTATTTTAAAAGTAATGTAATTTATATGCAAGTCTCAATTTTATTTGGCAATTAATAGTGAGATTTATATCAATTTATATTTTAATAGATGTAGGGGAGGGGAACCAACCACTCAATGACTTTAGGTCATGGAGAGCCAAGAGTTGAAGGCTGCCCTAATCTACCTCAACCGTGTAGGTGTTTAGGGAATTGGAGGATAGAGAATGAAGAGCACTCTCATTGCTTCTGTCACTCTACTAACCCGAGAGTTAGATTTGGACTAAGAGAGCAGGTTTCTGGAACTCAAACTATATCTTAAAAAACTCTCTACCAGAGGAAAACAATGTAGAACAGGGACAACAGTGTGGCACACTAGAGTCTCATAGGTGCGCTAGCGTCTGTATGGATAGAAAGTGAAAAGACATAGACAAAATAACAAAAAACCTGCTAAACAACTTAGCTAAAGGTTTACTTTTGATGACAAAAGTAGGAAATAACAAAGAGACTAAGATAACATAAGGAATATTATGAAAGAGAGGAGAACAAAAGTGGTGAGAAATAAACTTACGAAGGGTCCAGTTCTCTCGAAAGCTCCACATGAACGAAGTACCTAAACACAACAAAGAGGGGAAAAATGTTGGGACTGTTTTAGGGATTTTCGTAGTCAAACCCTTGTTTTGGTGTTCCCATCTCCATGGAAAGCCAAATAGATAGAGAAATAGAAATGTGATAAAGAAAGTATGCTAGAAAGGAAAGAATACCAATATAATACAAGAAGTACTATGCTACTCAAATTCAACAACAATGCAATAGTAAGCAAATGATAGCACCCTCAACTAGAGGCAATCAAGGTTAATGAGAGAGGAATGCAAGTCGACAACTGTGGCAAAGTCGACGTGGCCACAACGATGTCGAAGGAAGTCTCACAAGACACCAAGTTGTAGCTTCTATGGTAGATGTGAAGAATGTTGTGATGTTGGAATGATGAAGTTGATAGTGCAACAAGTAGCCAAAATGTATGAGAGAATGTATGAATTGTAAATAATTGTCTAGAGTGTGTAGAGGCCTGAATGAGAATGAGAGATAGCCATTTATAAGTGAGCTTGGAAGGGAAATAGCCGTTCAAAGGTCAGTTGAAGGGCACAAATGCGTTACACTTTGGCCCCAATGGTGAATGTAATGCCTCTGCATATGCTAGAGGCAGGAATCCTGTCAGGATGGGAATGCACCACACAGATGTTTGCACACTGCGTGTGCATCCTTGATAGAAATTCCCCCACCGAAACTAAAGACAAGTGCCAAGTGGATGGAGTACAAATGGATGATGTGGAATTACATTATCGAGTTTGATTTTTCTAAGGTGAAGTATGTAAAAGGGGAACTTGCAAGGGGAGTGCAAATTCACTCCCATACATTTTCCCCCACTTTAGTGAACATGAGTGCCAATCAGTGTTTGGTAAATTAGGTTGAAATACTTCCAAGAGAATATACCTAAACCATTGAGGAAGCAGATTGCATGGTGCAGGAGCACCTTTGGTCAACAATGGTCAAGCAAAGTTGATTTTAAGTAAGCTTTAGGATTTGATGAGTTGTATCTTAATAAGGTCAATAAGACCAATTTATTTTGTAATAAGTTATTTGGGATGGTTTTTAGGTGTCTTAGGGTCATTTAGGTTGATATTGCAAAACTTGCAATTTATTGCAAAATGTTGTCAAACAACAAAAGTTGAAAAATGCACTTGATTTTAGGAATATTTTGGTCAAAGGGTGGTAAAAGGTGGTAAATGGTATACTTAAATGTTTAAATAAGGTAATTTTTAGAGGTTTAGGTGTGTAATAAGGTCTATTTCAGTCCATGCAAAGATGTTGTAGGTCATTTTTGTCAGATTAAGAAGTATTGCTTAAAATAGTTGCAAAGAGACAAATTTGCATGTGATAGGTGAATGAATGCTCCTACCAACAAATCTATGCATGTAACTGATAAAAATATGTTAAAAAATCCTCCAAAGGCTAAAAAAAATGGTTGTTGAAGTGTTGAAACTAAAAACAATAAATTTTTTCTATTTTTCCTTGAAATTTATGAGTTTTTTTCTAGAAATTTGTTGCTAATTGGGTTTGTACGACTCCATACACGTTTCCATCAACCTAAAATCCATTAGATATGATATATATATATATGTTATATTCTTCACAAAGTTGGTTTGGTAGATTTTTATTGCGTTTTGTGAATTTGACATCAAATTTACCGAAGGCGGCTTGAACACAGAATTACAAGGTTTGAGGCACTAACATGCAATTTTAGCTCATTCCACCTATTGTGTACCCTATGGCTCAGTGGAATGAGAATATTAGAGTATGTTAACATGTTGTAATGAGTTATTTTTGTAGGGAGAGTGAAAGGAAAGAGTTATGGTTGTTGTCCTAGTGAGTTTTGAGTGAATTTGAGAGTGAAAATGGGGGTTTTAGGTAGTGACTTGTTGAAATATGAGTGTTCCAAGTTGGGTGAATGTTTTTTTAGCCTAGGAAGACCTAAAATTATGTTTTGGATTCCTTGATACAGTGAGAAGAGGTTTTGAGAGTTGGTTTCTATAAAACCCTCATGAAATTGAGCATAGGTGGCCCTAAAGTAAGGGTTTCAAAGTTTGGTGTTTAGATCTGCGTATAGGAAGTTAAAACCAGTTGATTTGGTGGTTTTGAGGTCTGATCTAAGACTTTTTGAGAGAAAATTAGGAGGGAAACAAGTTTGGAAGGTACTTGCTTTGTAAATTAGGCCTATTTAGGACAACAGTGAAGGCCCATTTTGAGGCACATGTTCCAAAACAACATCTGATGATTTTGAAGTATGTTTTGTAACTCACTGAGAGGTATCTAAATATCTAATTTTTTGGTGAATTCCTTTGTGAATTTTTTAAGAAAAATCCCAAACAGGGTCAACAGACTTGCTAGGAAAGGCCTGGTTGAAAAGTGAAATTTGAAGAGTTCAAGAGTTGGTGCTTTGAAATCTGTTTGAGGCTCTTTGAATTGAATTTGTTGAGTGATCCCAACCCCTACCCTTGCATCATCACAATCTGGCATGCTCAAAAGTGTAGGGTAGGAAAATGGCTCTATAGTGTTGGAAATATGTGTCTCAATCATCATAGGCTGTAACCTCTATTGGAGCCAAGTCGGTGTGACATCCTTCATGTATAGCCAACTAGCAGTAGTAACCTTGTTGAATTAGATCAGGTCGCTGTGACCTTGTAGGAGTCTTGCCAAACGCTTTTACTTTGGAGCCTATCACTGTGACAGTTTGTTCGTTGTAACCTCTCACTGCTCATGGAGATCTCTGGTCGATAGGCCATTCTATCAAATATTGAGGAGAGTCTTGGGTGTTCGTTATGAGCTCTCAGTGATGTGTTAATGTCTCACCAATAACATTTTGGTTTGAAGTCATTGGGGAAACTCTCATCAGAAGGAATACTATTGGTAAGAAGTCTTACCGATGAGGGAATGTCACACCGACAGTATTCTCTTGAGGTAACTCAAAGGGCTTCGGGAAGATGTCCCAGTGACCGATGAAGGTCTTGCCGATGGGGACACACTTGGAGGCATCAGGGTAACACTAAGGGTTTTCCAAGAACTCTTAGCGATGGGCAGATGTCTTGCCGACCGTTCGGTGCTTGATGTAACATAAGGATCTCAGAGTAAAGTCTCAGTGAAGGACGTATGTCTTGGTGATAGATGAGCACTCCAGAGTAACATAAGATAGCTCGATGAAACCTCTTGCCGACAGTTGAATGTCTTAGCGATGAAGAAGTCTATTGTCGGTATGACTTGAGAACCTAGTATGAAGTCCTCACAAGATCGATATGTCTTGCCGATGGAATGACTCTTCGGTGTGACTTTGAATATTGGTAGGTGGTCTCACCGAAGAGCGATAGTCTTTTTGAATGGAAAACTCATGACTATGTGACTTTGAAGCTTCGATATGATGTTTCATCGATAGTGATAAGTCTTGGTGATAGCAATACATGTGGTGAACGTTGGTATGATGTCCTGGTGACATGAGGAAGTCTTAGTGATAGTCTTCTGAATTCAATGTAACATCTTTCCGATAGGTAAACTCTTGGCGATTTCGAATGTTAAGCTATATGGCATTGGGGAGACACGGTTAGTGTCTCACCGACATGCCAACACAGATTGAAACTTTTTGACCGAGTGAAGACCATCCTATGTGGCGTCTTGTGGACCAATCAGAGGAGCCGAATGGGAACCGTTGGAAGACAGTCCATTGTGACAATTTTGTGAGGAAGTTTGACAGATAGGGAATGACATGAATATAGTTTGTAGTTGCAGATGCTCTCAGGTTGGATGGTTGGTTCAATCAATAGTTGGATGAATAGTTCGATGTATGATTAGTGGATGAATTCTATTTTGTGAAGACTGTAACGTGAATGTTCTGTAACAAGGTTGTTCATGGTGAATGCTACTGTAATATGACATCAGAAAGATAAGTTTGATATTTTTATGTAATCTCCATTACTGTAATACAAAGTGATTTCTCTTGGTGTGGTGGGTTTTTCTCCTGTAAGGGTTTTCTCACGTAAATATGGTGTTTATATGTGTTTGTCTAATTCTCTGTTTCTGATATTTAATTCAAAGTGCATCTTAATTGGACTGTAATTGAAAAATTAAAAGTATATATCTGCATTCTTCCCTAAGGTTTTGACGTTAGGAGAGTTGTTTCTGCATCAATCTTTCCTTACACATAGGTCCTTAGACCCAAGGAAGGTTGAAAAAAGTGCATCGGAGGCCCGAAGACCAATGGTGAATAAATCCCATAGGATGAAAGAGCTTTGCAGGTCCTCAGACTTGCAAAGAAGGAACCCCAAGTGCTTGGTCCTGAGGAAAATCGATGTGAGGAGGGCTCTGTAGAGTCTGATTGAGACACGGCTTCATAGGAACACTTGCAAAGAAACATGTTAATTCGTAGACAAAACATGTTAGAAAACAAAAAGTCATATAGAAAAGCAAACAAAAATTCACGTAGACAATCAACAATTGGAGGAAAAGCTTTCAAAGGGGTCCCTCAGAAACCCTTCAAAAGAAAATGGGTCCACTCAAGGGACACTTTGTTTGAAAGTGCAACAATATTTTTCACAAATCAATTCAACATCAAGGCATCCTTTTGAAAGATTTCACTTCATCAAGGAATTCGAAAGGAAGAAAGCCCCCTCACAAGAGGAAAGCCAAAACTTCATGTTGCTTAAATTTTCACCCTCTGGCTCAATCAGGAAAAGAAATTCGTGTTAACAAGTTCGAGGAGGCCAAATGAAGTATTCGGCCTAGGGAAAAGGTCATGAATCTGATGCTAGGTCATGGGGAATTTAGTGAAGAAGCCTGCCTTATTCTAGTTCGGCATGAAAATCTTCTAAGGATAGAGTCACCAAGACCTAGGAGTGTCACGGCGATCACAGGTCTTATGCATTCTTCATTCGACAGGACAGTTCTATTGTTTTGGCGACCGTGGAGGCTTCTATCGGCATATGTCTTAGCTGTCGGGGTTGCGTCTTACCGATCTCAACATGTTCCCCCGACTATGTATATGATGGTTCATTGGCTGAGCTAAGCGATGTTGGCATTATGTCTCAACGAGGTTTTCTTGTCTCGCCGACTAGAGGAACAATGTGCAAAATGGTTTTCTTTTGGCATGAGTTCACTTTTGTCTCACCAATCGGTGGCAGAAGGATGTGCCCATTGGTGTAGGTTGGGGAGATCGCCGTAAGGTCTCGGCGAGTGACCTTCGGTCTCGCCGATGGAAAATATGAAGGGTCCTTGGCGTAACGATTGCCTTTTCCCGGTGACTCAGAATGCATTGAAACCTTTCGGTGTAGCAAATGCAGTCTATGTGAGGTCCCACCGATTAAGGATGTCTCCCCAAAGTTAGGAGATCTCAGAAAAGAAAGCGGGCTTCGCTAGGAGGTCTCGCCGAGGCCACAGGGTCTCCTCAATAATCAAAAGGAAGCATGTTTCGGGACAGGTCTAGCCGACAACAAAGTCTCCCTGACATAAAGAAAAGAGGGCCCTCAGTATGACTAAGGGATCTCGCTGAGAGGTCTCAGTGATTGAACAAGGTCTCCCCGAAATGAGGGGCCTTCGACATAACATTTGGAGTTTGGGAGGACCTCTTCCCGACCGACAGGAGTTAGGCCAAAAGAAAAGAAGTTGGCTGAGGGTTCATACTTCGGTGTGAGTCTCACTGAGCAGTGAAGCCTTCAAAATGAAAAGGAATTCGCCAAGAAGGGGGGGAGTTCTACGAAATGTCTCGGCAACACAAGAGGTCATGCCGATAGCAGGGGGTCTCGCTAGGTGTCTTACCGAATGAAGAGTTTGCTGAATGGAAAGGATTTCTGTGTGATGTCTCAATGATACCAAGGAGTCTTGCCGAAGTGAAACGAAATATGTGCTCGCCAAAGCTAAAGTGCCTTCAGCACAACCTCTTCCCGAAATAAGGATGTCTGGCCAATAGAAGAAAAAGAGCCCAGTGGGATGACTTCTACAAACATCAGCGAGGGTCTCCCCGACATGAATTTCATCAATATAGTGACTAACTGTCAGAGTAATGTCTTACCGATATCACGTGGTCTTAGCAATAGAGAGGGATCTCCACGTGACTTGTTAACCCACTGATCTCTTGGTGATAAAAAGTGTCTCGCCGATGGCTCCGGTAGCATCAGTATGATCTTTAGGTCTCACTGGGAGCTCTCAGTAATGGCTCCATGTCTTGCCGATGCTTGCGAGAAGATTTAACTGCATTGGGGAGACACGATTAGTGTCTCACCAATTTGCGGTTCAACAAGGGAAGTTTTGACCGCTCGAAGAAGCTACGTGGATTTCACTTAGCCAATTAGAGAAATCTGAAGGTAAACTGTGGCAGTCTGACAAGCATCAACAGGATGAAGGGCGACATGTATCTGTTGTAGGCTCAGAGTATTCAAGGTGCAGCCGAAGTAGCTCAACCGGACATGATGGATCGAATGAATGCGGTAGCTGAAGAATATCTGAAGAAGGCTTCTACGAGGGTAACTCTTCACTGACACATACAGTAGGGACACGTAGGCTTCAACATTAACTTCATCCAAAAGATCTAAGGGTGGATCTTTCTGAGCTCCGATATTTTTGTAAGCCCTAATGGGCTGATATTAGTCTATATATAAGGCATTTTTTTCCTTTTTGTAAATAGTTTAGATTATGCATTCAAGGGAGTTAGTGATTCTTTATCAATCCTTTCTCAATTAATGTATGTTTTTGTAACTCAACTAGAATCATGAATACAACACAGAGTTTACCTTGGAAGCTTGTGTTCATATTTGTATTGATTCTCATTTCTGTATCTTTCTTTTGAACATGCAAGTCTTTAACTATGTTTTATAATTCTGTATTCATATCTTAGAGCTGTGAAATTAATATTTCCTTCCTGAAATGTGTATGTGGGCCAAACCTGTTAGGACTAAAGCATTAAGTTTGAAAGATGTTGCTCTAAGAATAGCAATTAGGCTTTCAAGTGTATGTTCTTCCTGTGTTCATTTCATGATTTCTTATCAGTTCGGCGTATCACCCTAGTGTAGTTCTTTAATTTATGCATCTCTTCCCTCTTTCCCTTTACAGATCAGTAGTTTAGGTGATTACCCAACAAGGAAGCTGGCCTTCTCCGGAGGTTCACTCCAATTTTAGGTGACCCATAGCCTTGGAGTGATCCAATGTTTCACTAGAAAGCTTAGTTTTACAACTTTGCATTAGGGTGCATTTCTAGGTGACAATAGTTTCTGGCACACTCGGTGGGACTAAAACTAGATTAAACTACTGGTTTAGTATGCAACCAGTGAATTCTAGAACTTATAGAGGTCCTTTGGCATACTTGGCAACTCCATAAGGAAGAATAACCCTAGAAATCGGTGCCTTCTACAGTTTATGAGAAAAGTTTAGATAAGAGGCAGCTCAGGTCTCTTTGAATATTTACAGCTGTCGCCACCAAGAAGAAAAGGCAGAGCAATAGAAAAGAGAGGAACAACAATTATCTATTCTAGAAGAACTCAGTCCACTCCTTCGTCTGTAGGGTCTCATCTTGCTCCACCCACAAATCCACTTCATATACCTCCAATGGCCGCTCCAAGGAATCAACCCTTCATTGCTTTCAATAGAGGGAGCCCCTTGAATCTGGCACATCACAATGATATCCCAATGGCAGCCTTGAAGAGTTTTCCAACTTTCACGGGAGAAGATCAAACTACTCCAATTGATCACATGCGAAATGTGGCTTCACTATGTGGAGTCCATCACATAACCTAGGAGGACGTAGCAGTGAGATTACTAGCTGCTTCACTGAAAGGAAGAGCTGTGCAGTGGTATAGGAGCCTACCAGTTAGTTCAATTGCAACTTGGGATGAATTTGGAGACAAGTTGCACAAACAGTTTCAAGACAGGTCTGATAACTTGTCTTTACTAGAACAATTGACCACAATAAAGAGGGCTCCACAAGAGTAGATGAATGACTTCAACTTCAGGTTCCAAAGAACTTGGGATAGAATCCCCACAACGGTGAGACCACCTCCGGAGTATGCATTCCTATACTTTTTGAGAGCTCTGAACAATGATATAGCTGTCATGATACAGTCAATGGGAGGAGTCTCTCTACCAGATGCCTTTGAAATAGTCATTAGAGTTGAAAACAACTTGATACAAGCAGACAAACTTGCTCCTAGGCCACCAATGCCAATATTCCTAGAAATTCATGCAAACATTCCTTTGCAAATACCTCCTTTCACACCTCTACTAGCTGTACCAACGCTGCCAGCTACTATTCCAGCCATTGATAGACAAGAGAGTGCTGCTTCAGGCTCATCACAGGAGCTACAAGAGATCAAAAGTTTTTTACAGACATTTGGCAACAAGTTGGTGAACTTGGAAAAACAACAGACCTATTCTAGGCCTTATCAATAGTAGAATCAGGCCTCAATCCAGCCTTTTCAAGGTCAACAACAACAATTCCAAGATAATAGACAAGCTTATCAGGGAAATTATCAAGGCACAAGATAGAATGTGAACACAAGACCTTTTTAGGCCTATGCTCCAACACTTGTTAGTGCAGTCAAAGACCTAGTTCCTACTCAAAATAATTTAGCAACAAATTATGAATGGTGCTACCCTTGCAATCAGCCCCACAATCAGGCTACTTGCTCAAATGGACTCATCAATCAGGCATTTATGGTGCAGAATGCCTCAAGCTCACAACAACATTCACCTAATGAGTCATCTCCACAACACCGAGATTAGTTTGTAAATGATGCTACTCTACTTAACTGGCAGGGTGAAGAGTTTTGTGGATTGAATGTGGATAGTTCTCCTGTTGCGGCTAATATGAGAGCAAAGAAGAGAGCATTTGAGCTCGATCCTACAACCTACAAAGGAAAGGCATTGGTTGTGGAACCATCTGCATCTTGAGTGACTAGTGTTTTGCAAGGAAATCAACAACTCCTAGTTAAAGAGCAGCCACGCTTACAAGTTGATCACACTGGCATAAAGGTACACAATAAAGTAAACCCGATAGTATGAAAAGGACAAATGTGACGATGTCTATGTGGGATTCATTCGTCATCCCTAGTCAAAAGGATATTCTATGTTCAGCCTTGTCAAATCTTAAGTTATCAGGTGAGTCTAAATCCCCATTAGGTCAAGATAGGACTGTTTTGACAAATAATCCTCAAGAAAGCGATAAGCAGTCCAGTAAAGAGGAAGGAAAAGAAGTCAAACCACCCCCTTCTATGTGTCAGTGATTATTGGTGATAAGTTAGTTCATAATTGTATGGTAGATAGTGGAGCTAGTAGCTATGTGATGCCAAAGCAGATTGCTGACAAGCTTGGACTAAAATACCAACCTTTAGAGAAGGGAGTGATCCAATTAGATGGTACTTTGGTTAATACTTTGGGTATTATCAAGGATTTAAGTCTCACCCTCCATGCTTGTCCAAAATTTTCAATTCCTCAAGACATATGTATCATAGATCTTCCACCCTTCTTTTCCTTGTGTTTATCTAGAGACTTTACAGCCAAGATAGGTGGTTATGTATCAGCTGATTGGTCACATATGTTATTTAGAACAAGATATGGAACCAAGGTCACCATTAAATCCGAGTGGTTGGCCAAGGATTACATTGAGCCATATAACCCAAGTCCCATCAACGCTGCTCCTTCTGCTGTAAATGCAAATTGTGTTGCTTCTATTGACAATGAGCTGACTGTCGTGCAACAACTCCAATCAGAAGTTGTTCCTGAAATGCTGCTACATGAATGGGTAGTTGAGAATGTATTGGACAGTCCTAAGGACCTCCTCCAAGATGTCGGTATGGGAAACTATATCATTCTTGAACCTGACACAAAAATTCCAAACTTGGAGAAAGATGCAAATCAGTTGTTGCAACCACTAAATGGACTTTGGGAGATGTTCTTCGATGGTTCCAGAAGTAAGAATGGGGTAGGAGGAGGTGCAATGCTGGTATCTCCGCAAGGTGATAAGTACTATGCTACTTTTCGTTTTGCTTTTGCATGCTCTAACAATATTGCTGAATATGAGGGCTTGGTTCAAGGTCTAGAATGGGCAAGAAAGAGAGGAATAAACCGCTTGAAAGTGCATAGAGATAGCGAATTAGTTGTTAATCAAGTGAGGGGCCTGAATGTGGCTAAAAATGACACACTGAAGTCTTATAGAAATAGAGTGTGGAATAGGCTTGAGGAATTTGATGCCTTTAATTTAGTGTCTATCCCAAGAAATCAGAACAAACATGCTGATAGGGTTGTAGCCATTGGAGCACAATTTGATATTCCAAATGACATTAGAAAAGAGAAAGTGCAATATTATGTGAAGGTTGTGGTCAGACCATCAATTCCTGATAACAACATTCACTGGCAAGTTTTTGACAGTGATGAACAAATCCTTTCCTTCTTGCTCGAAGAAGATCAGTTCTCCACAGTGAATCAAGAAAAACTCAAGTAGTAGTATGGTGATCAAGTCATATAGCTAAAGAAAAATAAATTACCCAAAGGCCTTGTTACCTTAGAGTCAATTTTTAGTACTGATGATCAGCTTAAAAAGGGTAAAGCCGGCTTGAGATCAAACAAGAGCACTATGAAGAGCTGGAGATTTTCAAGGGTAAGCTCCTTAAGATAGGAAAAATTTGTTCACCTGAAGATAAACAAGATTTTGTTGCTTTATGTCAAGAATTTTATGATGTCTTTGCTTGGGAATATTTGGATTTGAAAGGGTTTGATCCCCACGTTGCTCAACACACAATTGAGTTAGAGCCGGATGCTAAGCCAATAAGACAGAAACAAAGGCCCTTCAATCCTAAACTTGAGCCCCTAATGATTAAGGAGCTAACTAAACTAGTTGAGGGGGGTTTTGTCTTCCCTATCAAGCACACTTCATGGGTTTCTAATCTTGTACCGGTTAGAAATAAAAGTGGTGAGATAAGGCTCTATGTAGACTTTAGGGATCTTAACCGATCCTCTCTAAAAGACCACTACCCACTGCCCTCCATGGAACAAATCTTACAAGAAGTTGCTGGCTCTGAAAGATTTTCCTTATTGGATGGTTTTTCAGGCTATAATCAAGTACTGGTTAAAGAGGGAGACTTTAAAACTACTTTCACAAAGGCCCTTCAATCCTAAACTTGAGCCCCTAATGATTAAGGAGCTAACTAAACTAATAAGACAATAAGACATAAACAAAGGCCCTTCTATCTTAAGCCAATAAGACAGAAACAAAGGCCCTTCAATCCTAAACTTGAGCCCCTAATGATTAAGGAGCTAACTAAACTAGTTGAGGGGGGTATTGTCTTCCCTATCAAGCACACTTCATGGGTTTCTAATCTTGTACCGGTTAGAAATAAAAGTGGTGAGATAAGGCTCTATGTAGACTTTAGGGATCTTAACCGATCCTCTCTAAAAGACCACTACCCACTGCCCTCCATGGAACAAATCTTACAAGAAGTTGCTGGCTCTGAAATATTTTCCTTATTGGATGGTTTTTCAGGCTATAATCAAGTACTGGTTAAAGAGGAAGACTTTAAAACTACTTTCACAACTAAATGGGGCACCATGGCATACAAAAGGATGCCTTTTGGTTTGTCCAATGCTGGTGCCACATTTCAGAGGGCCATGGACATGGCATTTCAAAGTTTGATCAACAAGATTATACTAATTTACCTAGATGATATTATAGTATATTCCAAGAATGCTGATGAACATTTGTTACATCTTAGGCAAGTTTTTGAAAAGTGCAGGGAGTTTGGTATCTCCCTAAATCCAAAGAAGAGTATCTTTGCTGTCCACGAAGGGAAACTATTAGGACACATAGTGTCAAAGCAGGGAATCACTATTGACCCTAAAAGAGTCAGAGCCATACTTAAGTTGCTGCTACCTAATCACAAGAAGGGTCTACAGAGCTTTCTGGGATAGATCAACTTTCTGAGAAGGTTCATCCTAGACGTGGCAAACCTGCTACAACCTCTAACAACCATGTTAAAGAAGAATGCAGTCTTCAGTTGGACAAAGGAGGCAAAACATAGTTTTGGAGAAATTAAGGAGGCATTAGCATTTGCTCCGACATTGGTAAACCCAGACTTCTCTAAAGATTTCTTTTTATATGCTTTTGGTAGTAGTGGTTCAATCTCTGCTATGCTGGTTCAGAAGAATAGCGACAATTTGGAGCAACCCATAGCCTTCTTTAGCCAAATACTTGCTAATTACGAAGAAAGGTATACATTTGTTGAAAAGCACATTCTCTCTGTGATTAGAAGTCTGAAGAAATTTAAACCTTTGCTTTCAAACAATAAGGTTCATATTCTGGTTGCACACTCAAGTGTGAAGGAATTTCTGTTGAATAAGGATCTGAATGAAAAAAGAGCAGGGTGGATCACTAAGGTCATGGAGTACGATGTAGATATTAAGATCACCAAGCTAGTTAGAGGTAAAGGTCTTTGTGAACAACTTGCTTCAGGATTGAGCAGTGAACATGAACTAGAAAAGGATGTTGTGCTTACCAATACAAATGAGCCTCAGAATGCTCAAGATGATGTGCCCATGGGGATAACTAATTGGGTTCAAGATATGACCCAATTTCTACAAACTAGTCAATGCCCATTAGGTCTGAACAGAGCCAAAAGAAGATACTTTAGACTACAATCCATACCATATGTGCTAATGGGCAATGTTCTTTTTAAAAAAGATCTAAATGGTGTCCTATTAAGATGCATTCACAGTGACCAAATTGAAAAAGTGCTTCATGAGTTTCATGATGGAGCTGCAGGAGGTCACTTTGCTCCCAGAACTACTGCTTGGAAAATCATGAGAGCTGGTTACTATTGGCCCAGCTTGTTCAATGATGCATATGCTTGGTCAAGAAAGTGCATCAAATGTGCTCTATTTTCAGGAAAGGAAAAGCTGCTTGCTATGCCCCTGCATCCAATTCAAGTGGAGCAGCCCTTCATGAGATGGGGCATTGATTTCATTAGGCCAGTAAATCCACCTTCCAGTGCTGGTCACAAGTGGGTACTTACAGCCACTGACTACTTTACAAGGTGGATAGAAGCGGTCGCATTGAAAGAAGCAAAAGAGTCTTTAGTTTTGAGCTTCTATGAGGAGATAGTCACTAGGTTTAGAGTACCCGACTCCATCATATTTGATAATGCCCTTGCATTCACAGGTCTAAGGGTAACAAACTGGGCCATTAAGCATGGCATTCATTTGAGCACATCTTCAAATTATTACCCTCAAGGTAATGGCCTAGCTGAGAGCACAAATAAGAACCTCATTAGAATTATTAAAAGAACCATAAAGGACAACCAAAGGACATGGCCCAATAGTTTAAAGAATGCACTTTGGGTAGACAGAGTGACCCCTAAGAGGTCTATTGGTAACTCACCATATATGTTGGTCTATGGCAAAGAGGTAAGATTGCCACTATCTGTGGAGCTTCCAACTCTTGACATTGTTCGCCAGTTGGAGATGTTTGAGGAGCAGGACCCCATGCCTATAAGGTATGCAGAGCTCATGGAGCTCAAAGAATCAAGGGACAGAGCAATGAAATCTTTAGAGTATCATCAGCTCCAGACAAAGAAGACATTCGACAAAAGCACTATAGCAAAGTATTTTAAGGAGGGAGACCTTGTGCTCAGGTGGGATATTCTTAAAACCAGGCCTGACCATCACACTAAGTTCGACAATATGTGGATTGGTGCATTTATTATCATAGGCTATAAGGAGCACAATGCTTATCAGTTGGCTACAATAGAAGGGGATTTGCTTCCTATCCCAGTCAATGGGATACACCTTAAACCCTACTTTCAAGCTTGATAAGTGCCTTTCTTGTACATATCTAGTTAGGTTTTATGTTTTCAATAAGTGCTTCACACTATGGTTTGTTTGTTTTCTATTTTGCTCCATTCCCAGAATGCTTTTTGATGCGGTATTTCTCTCTGTCGTTTTCCCTTGTTTCATTTTTGGCAACCTGTTATGACCCATGGATTTCATGAGGTTAAAGCCATGTGAAAAACTGATATTTTGTTTGTTTTCTGAGCCTTCTAACGACTCCATGCCCAATGGATAAGCCCAGTCACTGGTTCTCATGTTTAGTAGGCAAACATCCTGCAAAGGTTGCTAGAATTGTTGCCTAAATTTTCACCCTTTGGCTCAATCAGACAAAGAAAATCATGTTAATAGGTTCGAGGAGGCCAAATGAAGTATTTGGCCTAGGGCAAAGGTCATGATTCTGATGCTAGGTCACGAGGAATTCAGTGAAGAAGCCTACCTTGTTCTGGTTTGACATGAAAATCTTCTAAGGACAGAGTCGCTAAGACCCAAGAGTGTCACGATGATCACAGGTCTTCTGCATTCTTTATTTGACAGGATGGTTCTATTGTTTTGGCGACCGTCAAGGCTTCTATCGACATGTCTTAGTTGTCGGGGTTGCATCTTATCGATCTCAACATGTTCCCCTGACTATGTATATGGTGGTTCATTGGCGGAGCTAGGTGATGTCAACATTATGTCTCAGCGAGGTTTTCTTGTCTCGTTGACTGGAGGAACAGTGTGCAAAATGGTTTTCTTTTGGCATGAGTTCACTTTTGTCTCACCGATCGGTGGTGGAAGGATGTGCCCATCGGTGTAGGTTGGGGTGATCACCGTAAGGTCTCGGCGAGTGACCTTCGATCTCACCAATGGAAAATATGAAGGGTCCTTGTCGGCGTAACAATTTCCTTTTCCTAGCGACTCAGAATGCATTGAGACCTTTCGGTGTAGCAAATGCAGTCTATGTGAGGTCCCACCGATTAAGGATGTCTCGCCGAAGTCAAGAGATCTCGGCAAAGCAAGCGGGCTTCGCTAGGTCTTTCTGAGGCCATAGGGTCTCCCCGATAATCAAAAGGAAGCATGTTTCGGGACAGGTTTGGCCGACAACAAAGTCTCCCCGACATAAAGAAAAGAGGGCCCTCGGTATGACTAAGGGATCTCGCTGAGAGGTCTCAGCGATTGAACAAGGTCTCCCCAAAATGAGGGGCCTTCAACATAACATTTGGAGTTTGGGAGGACCTCTTCCTGACTAGCAGGAGTCAGGCTGAAAGAAAAGAAGTCGGCCGAGGGTTCATACTTCAGCATGAGTCTCACCAAGCAGTGAAGCCTTCAGAATGAAAAGGAATTCGCCAAGAAGGGGGGGAGTTCTACGAAATGTCTCGGCGACACAAGAGGTCACGCCGACAACAGGGGGTCTCACTAGGTGTCTTGCCGAATGAAGAGTTCACTGAATGGAAAGGATTTCTGTGTGATGTCTCAGCGATACCAAGGAGTCTTGCTGAAGTGAAACGAAATATGTGCTCGCCAAAGATAAAGTTCCTACGGAACAACCTCTTCCCGAAATAAGGATGTCTAACCGATAGAAGAAAAAGAGCCCAGTGGGATGACTTCTACAAACGTCGGTGAGGGTCTCCCTGACATGAATTTCATTGATATAGCGACTGACTTTGGAGTAATGTCTTACTGATATCACATGGTCTCAATGATAGAGAGGGATCTCTGCGTGACTCATCAACCCACTGATCTCTTGGCGATAAACGGTGTCTCGCCGATGGCTCCGGTAGCATTGGTATGATCTTTAGGTCTCACTGGGAGCTCTCAGTGATGGCTCCACCTCTTGCCAATGCTTGCAAGAAGATTTAACCACATCGGGGAGACACGATTAGTGTCTCACCAATTTGCGGTTCAACAAGGGAAGTTTTGACCGCTCGAAGAAGCTACATGGATTTCACTCAGCCAATCAGAGAAATCTGAAGGTAAACCATGGCAGTCTGAAGAGCATCAACAAGATGAAGGGTGATGTGTATCTGTTGCAGGCTCAGAGCATTCAAGGTGTAGCCGAAGTAGCTCAACCAGACACGATGGATCGAATAATGCGGTAGCTGAAGAATATCTGAAGAAGGCTTCTACGAGGGTAACTCTTCACCGACACATACAGTAGGGACATGCAGGCTTCAGCATTAACTTCATCCAAAAGATCTGAGGGTGGATCTTTCTAAGCTCTAATATTTTTGTAAGCCCTAATGGGCCGATATCAGTTTGTATATAAGGCATTTTTTGCCATTTTGTAAATAGTTCTGATTATGCATTCAAGGGAGTTAGTGATTCTTTATCAATCCTTTCTCAATTAATGTATGTTTCTGTAACTCAACTAGAATCCTGAATACAACACAGAGTTTACCTTGGAAGCTTGTGTTCATGTTTGTTTTGATTCTCATTTCTGTATCTTTCTTTTGAACATGCAAGTCTTTAACTATGTTTTATAATTCTGTATTCATATCTTAGAGCTGTGAAATTAATCTTTCCTTCCTGAGATGTGTATGTGGGCCAAACCTATTAGGACTAAAGCATTAAGTCTGAAAGATGTTGCTTTGAGAATAGCAATTAGGCTTTCAAGTGTATGTTCTTCCTGTGTTCATTTCATGATTTCTTATCAGTTTGGTGTATCACCCTAGTGTAGTTCTTTATTTTATGCATCTCTTCCCTATTTCCCTTTACAAATCAGTAGTTTAGGTGATTACCCAACAAGGAAGCTGGCCTTCTTCGAAGGTTCACTCCAATTTCAGGTGACCCATAGCCTTGGAGTGATCCAATGTTTCACTAGAAAGCTTAGTTTTACAACTTTGCATCAGGGTGCATTTCTAGGTGACAACACTTCACCCGTAAGAAAAGTTTCTCCCTCCTCGAAGGAAATTTTCTCAAATTCTTTCTTTACAAACACATGATGAAGGAAAGGTATTATGCGAGGGGTCCTTGTTGAGAAATGCAATTTTTTAAAAATAGAGATTTTCAAGAAGGGATTTGTTGGCAACCAAATACATCTTCTAAAAATCAAAGTAGTATGAGAGACCCCCCTTAGGATGGTGCATGCCAAGCACAAAAGGAATGTGACATCCTAATGAGAAAAAAGCAAGAATGAAAGTGATGTTGTGGCTCACAGAACATGACAATATGTAATCATGATAATGTTGTCACAACCACGAGGGCAACACATAGACACCACAACATCACAAAGCAATCCAAGAAGAGAGAAAAAGAAAGGACAAACAAGGAAACAAAAAATAAGGGATAGGGGGATTTGATATTTTGGGGCTGGAGCTACTCATAAATGTAGATAGATAAGTATAATAATATATAAATGAACTGTCATCAACCCCTTACTATATCAGACCATGTGAAGAAGGCACATGAAGACAAAATGAAAATAAAAAATTGGGTCAACACGGAAGGGAGGCCTAAATGCCCCCAACACTTTGCATCATCCCCAATTGTAAAAAATGAAGGCATGACAAAGAGAAGAATGATGTGACAAATAGAATAATTTTTATGACACAAAACACTCCTATATCCAAGCACCTATGGGGGTGACAAGGGTCATCTAGGAACCTATAAAACAAGCACGGGGGAACACAACACACACACACAATCTAATCTATAGACAAAGAAGAGGCATCCCCTAGTTCTCATCAACCAAGAGGTCATCGTTCTCCCAATATAGATCACTATAAGGGGAGGGTGGAAGAGCTTGTAAGGGTGGAATATCAAGGGGGGTACCCTCTGACTCTCCTACAATAAGATCCAAGGAAGAAGTCCCCTCAAGGTCTTCTCCACTTAGTTCTTGTGAGGTGAGTGTCAACAATTTTGCAAAGATTGCTGATAGGGCTGAGACCTCATCCATAGAGTTGAACATGCACTTTACAGGAGTTCCATGTGGCAACTCAGTGGGCGATGGAGGTAGTGCCCGAGATCCACTGCTAGGCTCACTGAATGATTCAGGAGCAGTGACAAACTCCGGTGATGTTGGGGCTTCCTCCATCACTAAGATGGTACAAGCCAATGTAGAACCACCCTTTGAAGAAGGTGAACCATTCTTACAACCTATTTATAGGTGGGGTCATCCTCTATCTTTTGTTTCATCAAAGGATGTGAGATCCCCACAAATGAAGTAGAGGACACGAAGGAAGAGGAGAAAAATGTAGCAAACACCACTGAGGTATTTGACATGTCCACAGGTTTTGAAAATGGTGGGATGTCTACAAGGGACATTAGAAGGGGAGGATCAACTAAAGGAGCAATGAATACCTACAACCTCTTTAGGTGAGGATCATTCATGCTCATATGGGGAGCCGAGAAAGATTGAGGCTAAGGGAATTGAAGTAGGAAGAGCGAAAGAGGAGGACACAAAAAAAGATGCCGAAGTAGGAAATACTGGTTCCCCTTCTTCTGCAAGGCAACTTGCTCAGTGGCTAGAGCCTTCCTTTGACTCTTGCACTCATGTGTGCAAGGTGCTTTCTACAACTTTGGGAGCTAGAGGGTACATCTTGAGAAGGGACAAAAGACTCATATTTGACATCAAAGTATCCATAATATCCCTTTTCTATGGAGGGAGGGACTCCTATAAGGGAACATGAGGAAGAGATGGAGAAGATGATGGAACAACAATGGGGGGAGTAGGCTCAAGTGCCTCGATGGTGGGCCTCTTCACCTTCACTACCTTAGAGGTAGGAATAGTAGGAGGCCACAAAGGTTGAGATATAGAAGACACTCCATAGGAACCCTTCCCCTTACCATACAAAATGAGCGGAGGCATTGTGGGTAAGATGGGAAGTTAAAATGTTGGACACTTGGGCTTTCACCAAGCGGACACCATCAAGCTCTCCAACAAATGCATAAGAGTGGAAGTTGATGGTGTCACAACAAGGTGAGGGGAAGTAGTAGATGGGACAATGAAAGAGGAAGAACCCTGAGCGAACTTCTACTCCTCCCTTTTTTGAGTGGCCAAAGTAGCCTCACATTCTGTCTTTATGCAAGCCCTATGTGAAATGGCTTAAGGAGAAGGAGGGTATCTCACCTTTGGCGTTATGCCCCTACTCTTATACTTCACATAAGTTCAATACAATAGGTCCATCCTAGGAGGAAGCGGATCACCAGGGATAGGCTAGAAGTGATCCAGTGAGTAGCCTCCACATGTAATTGTCAGTTTGTAACCGGTGTCATAGACTACATGCATCGAATCGTCATGGGAAAAATTCAAGCACTTATGAATTATTGAGGGAACTACATTCATGGAAACCAACTAGGGAATGCCTAGTTTCACTTTGAATAGTTTGGACCCCAGGATGATGTGAAAGAGTGTATTCATAGTTCTAGGCCCAACTAGGACTGACAAGGTGATACAACCAATGGGAGGGATGGAAAGCCCATCGTGTGTACATATAGTGCTTTTAGACTCTTCATATCCATCCTTATATAAAAATTTAATCATCATGATCTCCTTTGTAATGACATTCACTTGACATGTAGGGTCAACAAGAACACTAGTTATGGTATTCCCATTGATATGTGCGGGGATGTATAAAGGGGTGGTTCTCTATTGGAGTTCATCAGCAAATCTTGCAAGGTAAATGTTATAGTAGGATATCCACTTGTAGGTTGTGCAGATGGGATGGGTAGATGTACGAAGGAATCCATCTTTATGTACACTAGATAGAAATTTCACAGGAGCCCCCAAGGGTTTTACAATTAGATAGTGACCCACTCAAGGTTTCATTCTGCAACGCTTAGGGAACCTCCTAGCTATGCCACTAGGGGTCATAGGTTGGGTTGCAAGGCTAGATGCCCTACAACACTCAAACCCACAACACTCTTAGAAAATGAGGGAAGGGTCTTTCAAAACTACCAAACAAAACCAAAATGTTCACGTCAGGTTCACCAAAATGTAGAGGGGGACTGACCACTCAACAACTCTAGGTCACAAAGAGCTAAGAGTTGAAGGCTGCCCTAATCTACCTCAACCACGTAGGTGTTTAGGGAATTGGAGGATAGAGAATGAAGAGCACTCTTAGTGCTTCTATAACTCTACTAACCCGAGAGTTAGGTTTGGAATAAGTGAGCAAGTTTTTGGAACTTGGACTATACCTTGGATAGCTCTTTGCTAGAGGAAAACAACGTAGAGCAGGGACAACAACACGATGTGCTAGCATCTCATAGGTGCGCTGGAATTCATATGGAAAAAAAAGTGAAAAGACATAGATATAATAACATAAAACCTACTAAAAAACTTAGCTAAAGGTTTACTTGTGATGACAAAAGTAGGAAATAACAAAGAGACTAAGATAACATAAGGAATATTATGAAAGAGAGGAGAACAAAGGTGTGAGAAATAAACTTATGAAGGGTCTAGTTTTCCTGCAAGCTCCACATGAACAAAGTACCTACACACAACAAAGTGGGGAAAAATGTTGGGGCTGTTTTAGGGCTTGCTGTAGTCAAACCCCCGTTTTGGTGTTCCCACCTCCATGGACAACTAGATAGATAGAGAAATATAACTGTGATAAATAAAGTATGCTATAAAGGAAAGAATACTAAAATCCTACAAGAAGCACTATGCTACTCAAATCCAACAACAATGTAATAGTAAGCAAATGATACCACCCTCAACCAAAGGCACTCAAGGCTAATGAGAGAGGAATGCAAGTCTACAACTGTGGCAAAGTCGACATGGCTGCAACGACGCCAAAGGAAGTCTTGCAAGACACCAAGTTGCAACTTCTATGGTAGATGTGAAGAATGTTGTGATGTTGGAATGACGAATTTGACAGTGCAACAAGTAGCCAAAACATATGAGAGAATGTATGAATTGTTAAGAATTGTCAAGAGTGTGTAGAGGCCTAAATGAGAATGAGAGATAACCATTTCTAAGTGAGTTTGGGAGGGAAAGAGCCATTAATACCTCTACAGATTTTAGAGGCAGGAATCTTGTCAGGATGACAGCATGCCATGCAAACGTCCATGCCCCACATGCATCCTTGACATAAATTCTGCCACTGAAACTAGAGGCAAGCCCCAAATGGATGGAGTACAAATGGATGATGTGGAATTGCATTGTTGGGTTTGATTTTTCTAAGGTGAAGAGTGTAAAAGGGGAACTTGCAAGGGGGCTTGCAAATCCACTCCTATACAATAGAATATCAATTAATCCCCTAATTATCCATTCCTTTCGATAACTATTCGTGCTACATAAAGGTAAATAAAAATGACACCCATAAACTCATATTACACACATGTGAGTTGCAACAAAGGTGACTTAAACATTCCCATGGGTCAAAAAATAAAACCACTATCAATTATAGAACATAACTTGTAGATTTTAATTAGTACAACTTTGAACCTTTAAAAAATATTGACCTAAAGATAATAAAAATTCAAAACTCTATTGGTAACAATTAAACAAAGACATCATGCATATTATTTTCATGGAATAAAAATGAGAACAAAAACATCCTTAGGTCCAAAATGTTATAAATATATAACTCTAGGATAAGTATAGGTAAAAAAAATAGAGAATAATGAGCAAGTCTATAACCATGATTCAAACCATGCAGACAAATCCAAAATTGTATCATTTGGAAAAATCTTAAGAATTACAATTTCGAAAACATTTTTCTAAAAAATTATAAAAAAGCCACATATTTTAAAGAAAAAAATTACAAAACACTTTGCGAGTAATGTAAGCCACACACACAACTATGATACAAATATGAATTCATTCACGCATCTAAAACAAGCACAAATATACAAAGATGATATTTTAATTTTGAATGGTGGATTATCACAAATATGCAAAATATAGTTTCAACACACTATGAATTTTCAAAATGCATCTACATGTATCCAAGAGCTCTAAGTCACCATATGACCAACTCTATGGTCAGGTACATGCAACAAAAAGGAGCGAGGGGATATTAGAAGCTCTAAGTCACCATATGACAGCTCATAGCCTCTATGTGACCGTTTATCTAGAGTAAATGTAGGAGATGTAGGTCACCATATGATTAGCTCCACAACTTTCACATGACCATATATCTAGTGGGATAAATAGGAGCTCCAAATATAATATGACTAACTCTACAACCTCCCAATAACTAATGATTTATCATGTATCACAAAATAGGAGCTCCAATTCACTATCTAACCAAGTACAATAATGAGGATGGAATCCACAAAAACTTGCAACAGGATTTGTAATCCACTCATTACAATCGATAAAATCCCCCATCTCGAGCTTCTAAAGCTTAAATTTTGTTTCATTGAATCTATCCACCTCCATTCTAGCAATGCATGTCATAACTATATCTTAAAATGAGATTAACTACAAAAAAATCCTATCAAAAGAAAGATTAATATTAAAATAAGCCTTGCTCTTCTCATAGATCAAACAAGTTGGCCATGCTTTGATACCAAATGAAAAGAAATATAAAACAATTTTCTTCTTAATCTCATGCAAAAATTAGTAATATATGATTTTAAAACAAATTTATATTAACCAAATATGGAAAATAATGGTAAAATAGATTTGTATTAACCAAAAATCTATATAGGCATACTGATGTTACATTTCGCTAAAAGTACAATATATGTACAAGAAATCCATATAGGCATATAATGTCACATATCATTAATACAAAAATATATCTACAAAACTACCATACAGGCATACAAAAAAGGCCCCTAATGTAATCATTTCCCTCTATGGAAAGAGAAGATGTCACAAGCCACCTTTGAATATTTATTGGATAGAGAGACATACAATGATGGTTGATTTTGAATCCACTGACTCAACCTCCTCTCTAAATTGTTTTGAAATTGAACCTAATATAATAAAAAGTATGGATAATAATATATAAAAATTAAATTATAAAATAACATATATAACGAAATAATCACTTACAACATAATCATAATCACTTTGAACCATTTTTTCCTCTCTTCATCTGTAATAGGGGCATGTTCATGAGCTATAGTTATGAAGACCTATGGCAATCATTAAGATACAAATTAAACTACAAATGAATATCATTCAAATATTCACTAATAGACATATAAAACATAAAATATAATATGAAATTTTGCTAATTTGGCTCATACCTCTGTCAAAGGCATCAAATATGATATTATTATAGCAACACCATACTACATTGTGGTAAAAATACTAGGAGGAGTATCAACTGATGTCAACATCTGAAAATGAAACAAAATTATTCAATTACCAAAATCTACCTAACATTATTTTACAAACTATCAATGATTAAAAATAGACAAGCTTACCTCAATGAAAGATCGATGACCACCTTGATTGGAAGGTGTTGATATTGAAGGTCCAACATTAACCTGTTCAAAATCTAATGTGAGTTATAAGATTACCATTCATATAAGGTTAAACTATTCACATGTATTATGCTTTTATTTCCTTACTAGTTACATATGTACATGTGGACTCAAAATCATGTAATCAGGAGGTGGAGGGCCACTAGACATAGTGTGAACACTTTGAACCTAAAATTTTGTTATAATCAATCTATTAATTTAGTTAATCTTACATTTAAAAATGAAATTTAATAAATTGAATTTGAAATTTTTAAAATTTACTTGACCATGAATGTCATATATTTCATTCAACAAATCATCTATCATGACCATCTAATCCATTATATATGTGTCCTAGACACATGCATCCCGATCATCCACATACCCATAAACACATAGAGATTTTTAGTTTTGACATAAGTGAGGTGGATGTCGGGCCTTGGAAGACTCTCCCATATCACTCTGTGTCAAAAGCCTAGTGTGTTGTATAAGGGTATGAGTCAATGAGCTAATAGACTCTAGGGTCTCCACCTCAACACTCTCCTTCACAATGGAAGGGATAACAACATACTCAAACTCAAGTCTAGCTAGGGGTATCAGTGCATGGTTTTGGGCATGTTGTCCCCCCACTCTTTCTTGTGTGGAGCCCCCACCTATATCATAGAACTCCCTCATGTTTAAGTAATTAGGTATCTCATTGAGGATAAAATCACAATAGAGTTTCCTCAAAAAATATTGTGGGACCTCATTTTATTGCATGGAGGATGGTCAAAAGCCATCCACCACCTATCCCAAAATTTATTTTGTATCTCTTGTTAGTGGCACCAATGGATGGGGAACCTCTTGCAAGTGCCATGTATGGGTTGATTGGTTCATGGGTTAGTGAACAATGAACACAAGTCAAATTTCAAAAAAAATAAATCTTTAATTTGGTCATAAGGTAATTTGTCTTAATAGTTTTTAAGCTCTCCCCTCTTGCTTGACCAACTATTGATTTTTCCATTCATAGATAAAATGTGGGAGATGATGGATTCTAGTGAACTAGTGAGGGTGGACCTATGGGAGTTCATTGTAGTTGGATCTCTTAACCTTCTAATTAATGCCTCAAGTTTTGATCAAATGGTGGTGCATTATCAACTACTAAAAATTAAATAAAATTCACTCAAAAAACTAATTAAGTCTATCTATTTAACTGAGTTTTTAAACTTAAAAAAACTTACCTTTTCCACCTCGATGATGTCGTGGTGGAATTTTTGCAATGATTTTATGGAAAAATGACAAAAAAAACCCTATCTCACAATACGAGCATGCTTCAACAGAGTTACATACTGTAGGTATGGCTATGGGCAGGGATAACAATGAAAAAGTGAAATAAGATTTTTTTTATGAAACAAAGAAAAAAGAGACACATTATAACACACACATGTTATGGTCTCTAGGGGTCAAAAAGTGGGGTATCCACTTTTTGGTCCCTCATCTTTGTGCATGCACCCAAGGATTAGGAAGTAAGCTTTTGTGCATTCTCAAAGCTTTTTAATTTACATGTTATGTAAACTTAGTTGTTCTATTTCATGTTTAAAGAGATTATGTCATTATGTGAAGGTTTCCGTAAGTGTTTATTTATGAAAAGAACAAAGTAAATGTTATTATGGTATTCCTTAGTGAAATACTATTGGCTGAGTTGTGACTGCAATTCTATCACTTTCTTTTCCTTTGAAAATTAAAAAAATCATGTATTGTATGTTTAAAGCTAAAAATAATAGTGTTTTTATCATCCTTTTTCCATGTTTTATTGGTTGTAGGGTTTCCATTTTATAAACCCATGCCTTATTTTTTACTCTTCCTCTATTTTGAGTAAAAACCCTATTGTATGCCATTGAGGGGTTAAATGTTTTTGGTAGTTCATAAATTTTTGTAGGATTATAAGCTTATGGTTCGGTTCTCTAATTATGTCATAATAAGATAAATGCTAATGAAAATATGACCTTGAAGTCTCAACCATTTCTGCCAAGTTATAGTGACCTAAACCCAAACCTTACAACTTAATTTTGTTGCATATAATTGGTAAGTATTTATCATTTTGCTTAACTTTAAGGATTCAACCTTCTTCCCTATGTATAAACAAACATATATTTAATGAAATCTCAACTTTAGAAATCTCTGTGTAACAGAGATACGTTTTGTAGTGTTGTAAATTGTCACCCATGACAATTTCACATTATGTTTTCCTCCCCCTAAGTGCATGGACCTAATTGTACACCTAATCTAAATTATGCATTCCATAGCCCATTTTCACATTTACCAACAAATTGAATGTATAAATGCAAATAATTCATTTAATATTTTTCCCTCGACACCTTAAGTCCCACAAAATAGGATTGAGACCTAGTTACCTAGGGTGACTTAGTCCCTGTATTTTGCCTCCAAAATTGAATATGTCAGAGTTAGAATTTTACTATTTGAATTTAAAATGTCTAATGTCAACTATCAAGATTTAATTTTTGATAAATTAGAATAATTGTGTCTAAATACATAGTCATTTCATCATTTGAAAACTAAGAAGGAAGAATTGGAAATTATTAGATAATTTATGATCAAGCAATTATCAAGCAAGTCAAGAGCTTTCAAGATCATATTTATGGCATAAATTCAACATTAAAGCATCATGCCAAAGTGTATGTGAGTTTGTTCATGTTTATGTTTTCATATTGTTTTTGAGATCTAACCCTTGTAGATCTTCAATCTAATCAAGCAAACAACAATCAAGCATTGAGGAGATGCACATGACTTTAGTCCTTCAAGGAATCCATTTTTGAGTGGCGAGTTGCAATCCATTGTCGATTCATCATTCATTTCATCATTTAGCCTCCATCCTTTAAAAGGATGAGCCCTCTTTCATTGGCATTTCCATTGTGGAGGTGGAAACACCAACATGAGGTTTGATTGAGGCAAGCCCCTATATGGCACAATTGTTCCTCTCTCTATAAATGTCCAGGTTCTAGTTTTGAAGAAGATTAGGAGATTGAGGTCAATTGTTCATTGTTTCATGCAAACCGTACACCTTGACAACATACAAAAACTTAGTTATCTCATGTAGTGCCCCTCCATGATTCACCCTTTTTGTGATGTTTGATAAAGGTTGCTTTGGGTTGTTTGAATTAAATTGGTTTTATAATGCTGTTTGTTTTGGTGACGAAATTAAATATATTATTAAATAAAGAATTTTGATAAATTGATATATATGTTCTTGGATAATTAATTTATTAAATTATAAAGTGTTTTTATAATTAAATACAAAGACAATTATTATTAATGTAGAGTTTTAATTATAAATTAAAATGTGAGAAAATATTAAAAGGAAATAAAATATTAAAAATAAAAGGTAAAATAATATTATTTATAATAAAATGGTTATTTGGATGGGATTTTCGAACAAGTTGTTAAAGCAAATAAAAAGATAGAAAAAGTGAGTTCGAGTCCATGCATGGCTCTGAACAGGTTGAGAAATAGAAACTTGTCTTATTAAGTGATTATTGCTTGATTTTTGTTTTCAAAAATCGAATCACTTTCTTTGTTTTAATAATGATCATTTTTGGGGAGGGTTTCGATCTTTGATTTTAGTTTTCTAACGTGAACTTTGTCTGAGAGAAATACTTATGTAATATAGTTGCATTTTATGATTTGTTTTAAAAATAAAATTTCGGGGAATAATTGTTTTATGTGGATTTCGAAGAAGGTGTTGCAAGTATCTCCTTCTCACATTACTCTTTATATGAATAAATCTAGCTAGAAATTTAAAGTTTATTTACATTTCAAAGGACTTTATATCTCTTATTTGTTAGGAACTAAGTATATTTCTATTAGATCACTATTAATCTTTCATTCTCTATTTTGAAATAGTGATGTTACCTAATCTCAGTCTTGCTCAACATGGAAATGCACAGTTTTCTTCTTAAGTAGATTTCCGCAACCTTTCTTTAATCTGGACTCGGCTTCCATATCATGTCAATCTATCCTTTTGAGCTAGATTCTGAAATCCCATGCTTTCTTTTGAACATATTCAAATAACTCAATTGGAAACCATAGATTTCCTTACTTAGATATTTTCTAATATTTTATCTATTTCTTACTTTTACTCTCCCATCTTATAGAAAATTCATGACTCCTGGCAGCATGGTTGATCAAATGTTCATAGCTGAATACATAACTTCATATTGCAGCCAAATCACTTTATATTCATTTTCTTATATAAACCTTACCCTCATATGTGTTGTATGCTGCTTTTATCTTGTCCGTATTGCTACGTACATCTGGGAGATTATGTTAGACATTTAATGGAATTGCATTATGATTGGAATTGCACTCATCGGCTATAAGTATTATATGTGTATATTTATATAACACAACTTGATAAACTAATCTATCTTCTAGTTGAACCCAATTCTATCTACTGTTCTTTGCATTTGTTATACTATATAGGACAATCACAACTATGCTTGGTACTTGATACTTGATACTTACAATGGAATTCGATAAATTTCATATTATCAGTAGTATTCGATGAGTGCACTTCTAGTATAGTCGTTGTATCTTATTATGGTAAAATTCAAATTTTACTATGTTGTCTATATTGTCTACAAATTCGATGCTTCTTACTTTGCCACATTTTGATAAATGTTTTTAATATGCTGAGAATTGAATGATTTTAATAGCTTTACAGATTTATTTTATATATACGTGATATTAATATTTAGGTGGTTTCTTTCAATATTTAGAAGTTAATAAAGTAAATAGGATTATATGTAAGTTGGGAAATGTTTATTGATTATGTTAGTTAAATGAATAGGGGAAAATAATTTACTTGTATCTAGATAATTGAAAAAGATTTGTTTAAATAAATGGATTAGATTATCCGTTGCTTTGAGAATTCACTATGTAAATTAGTATAATTGTATTGTAGTAGTAAATGCTCTGTTAAGTAATTTAAGTGGATTAAGTTAATGAGTAATCAGAGTTGTGGAGACAATGCCTTTTATGAAATATTTCATGGTTGATTTGATTGTTTGTTTGTGTTGATTTATTGGGTTGATTTTTGAATTGAGTTGCGAATCAATTGATTACTATTATTGTCACGGTTGTTTGATATTGGAAAGATTTTGGATTATTGCGGTTGAATTTTGAATTGAGTTGATTTTGGTTATGGTTTAAAGTGGGTGTTATTATGTATGTTAAATTCATGATTGAAATGTTTATTTGTTGTTTGTTTATGTTTGAGGTGTTGAATTAGTGAAAATGAGAAGTTTGTGATTTTTGAGGTTGACTTTGATTTTGATGTTATTGTTGCCACTTCGATGGGGGAACCATTGTGTTAGTGATTTGTTAGATTTCTAGAGGTTAGGGAAAGAGTTTACTCACTGTTGGTTTTCATGTTGAGTTCTTTGTGAATTGTTGTTCTTATACTTGATTTATGATTATGTGGGTTCTAGCCTTGCACTATGGAATTGTTAACTGTGGTGATTTTGTGAGCAAGAGGGTTCAAGCCTTGCTTTATGTGTATCTGCATGTGATTTGTGATTTTTTCTTTACCCAGATTGGATATTTTTGGGTCTTCTAGTTGTTAGTAGGGGGAGTGGCTCTCTATGGGGGTTCAACGCACAAAGTGGCAGCCAAGGTAACTCATTGAGAGTTTCTTTAATTAGTGATCACATAAAATAAATTAGGGGGTTGGGTAGTTCACATTAATCAAGATAATGCCTCACTCATGGATAAAGTGCTTGTTTAGGCTTGGGATGAGTGGGAAGGCTTGGAATGGCAAGATCAACTGCCTTGTCCTCTTGAAAGGTATGTTGATCCCGCATGAGTTTTTATGGGGGTTTGATGACCCATAGAGGTGGCCAGGGTAACCGAGGATGGGGGTCCGGTAGCCTAGGAAGGTTTTTCTAGGGTAACCCATAGCAAGCTATGTGATGACACTCCTCCCTATAGCAACCTAGTATTCCCAAGTTGTTTGTTCCCTTTGTTGTTTGCGTACCTCTAGAGTAGTGTCATTGTTATAAGTTTTTTGTGGTATTTGTATGTTGGAGTCATGTTATCCCTTTTGTGTCATGCTACTATCTTCTTGTCTGCTTTGGTGGTGGGACCTTATTGTCATCTCCTAGCACGGGGGGTGGACCTTAGGGTTCCACATGGTTGGGTGGAATGTGCCATGCACTCCATTGGGTTCCCAGTTGATGTTCATGAGCATGGATGTGGGACCTTATTGTCATCTCCTAGCATGGGGGTGGACCTTAGGGTTCCACATGGTTGGGTGGAACGTGCCATGCACTCCATTGGGTTCCCAGTTGATGTTCATGAGCATGGATGTGGTACCTAATGCAGAGATTTCAGATTTTGTCCTAGACTTGAATTAGCATTAATGTTATGTAATGTAATCATTTTAGTTGTATATTATCATGTATTTGATGTATCCTTCTTGTTGTTATAAGGGAAGCTTTGATGTAAACTTGTAAATAGTGTAATGATCTACCCCATGTATGGGAAGTTGTATATGTATTCATTTGTTCATATTCTATGCTCTGGAATGGTGTTGTATCTGTGGAAATATGTATATCTAATTCTTTTAGTACAAAATATGTAAATGAACTCTTGTTATTAGTCATTTTACGGTGTATGTTTAGGTTGGTTAATCATTATGTTTGTAATGCAACCATGATACCCTAAAGGACATTGTTAGAACTTATGTATGTTAGTGTTGTGTGATTTACATTTCAAATTATTTTCTTTTCTAAAAAAAATTGTCATAAATGTTAGTTAGTGGTGTTGTCCTTTGGAGTTTTGTGGCAGGGAGTTACACTTGGTATCAGAGCCTAGCTTCATACACTGGGCACTTTGGATACATATGAGCCCATTACATTGACCTAGTTGCTTGTACTCTTGAGGTTACATTTTTCCTTTGGGTCATCCTCGCTTATCAACCTGAGATTTTTCCTTAGGTGGTGTTTGTCCAATGGTGTAGAAAATCAGTGGAAAGGATAGGACCCTCGATGTAGTGCACAATGCATCAATATTTTGTCTACTAGGGATGCATTATGGAGCCTTGTGTAGTCTTGTGATGTGTATCCCAGTGATGTGAATTTGTGTGTGTATGTGAAGAATGTGTGTTAAATCTGGAATTTTGTGCTTATGAAGTGATAAATCGTGTTTTCTGTTTTTGAAAAGGCATAAAATTTTGATCTTGTGCCACATATATTATAAGAGTTAGCATTGTAAAATGAATAAAGTGGGAAGTATTGCATGTAAATGATGAATATCTAATGAAAAATGTGTGTCTTGTGTGCATAATTTTGCTGCGTTTTGTAAGTATATCATTTTGATCTAATGAATCAGCTTTGATGATAGATAGTGGATGATTTATGATGTAATTTTTATTATTCATTGATGTGGATTATTGCTTGAAGTGTCTTGGTGGGAGGGATAGTGTAGAATTACTAGTTTGCAAGTACCTTGCTACACTGTTATTTCCTCTCACGGTGTGCTTGATTGTTATATATATATATTGTTCGACAGTTTGTTTGATGCAGATTGCAGGTACCACACATCGACTCCACTTGAATTGTCAGGTCTGAGTGTGCCTTAAAACCCAATGGAAATGTTGTTGAAAACGGAGATGACAAAAGGTCCCCTACCCTTGCTATCATCCTCGACGAGGATGAGTACCCATTTAGTCAACCCATCAGCCTTGCTATTATATGTGGTTAGTTGGTTCTACTTCTCAATCTTGATTAAGGTTTAGTTAATTGTTTGGTATTCGGTTTGCTTGATTATTTGATGTTTCTTGTATTTATGTTAAGGAAAGGTGAATGCGGTATTATTTGACAAATCTTTTAACTAATGTGTGTATGTTTTATGTTAACCTCATGACTTATAGGAGTAAGTTGAATCTTAGGGGGGGAGGATGTAATGCCCCTCCATGATTCACCCTTTTCGTGATGTTTGATAAAGGTTGCTTTGGGTTGTTTGAATTAAATTGGTTTTATAATGCTATTTGTTTTGGTGACGAATTAAATAAAGCATTTTGATAAATTGATATATATGTTTTTCTTGGATAATTAATTTATTAAATTAAGTTATTAAATTATAAAGTGTTTTTATAATTAAATATAAAGACAATTATTATTAATGTAGGGTTTTAATTATAAATTAAAATGTGAGAAAATATTAAAAGGAAATAAAATATTAAAAATAAAAGGTAAAATAATATTATTTATAATAAAATGGTTATTTGGATGAGATTTTTGAACAAGTTGTTAAAGAAAATAAAAAGATAGAAAAAGAGGGTTTGAGTCCATGCATGGCTCCAAACTGGCTGAGAAATAGAAACTTGTCTTATTAAGTGATTATTGCTTGATTTTTGTTTTAAAAAATTGAATCACTTTCTTTGTTTTAATAATGATCATTTTTGGGGAGGGTTTTGATCTTTGATTTTAATTTTTGAACGTGAACTTTGTCTGAGAGAAATATTTTTGTGGTATAGTTGCATTTTATGATTTGTTTTGAAAATAAAATTTTGGGGAATGATTGTTTTCTGTGGATTTTGAAGGTGTTGTAGGTATGTACTTCTCACATTACTCTAGCGATGTAAAAGTTTACTCTATAGATGAATAAATCTAGCTAGACATTTAAAGTTTATTTACATTTCAAAGGACTTTATATCTCTTATTTGTTAGGAACTAAGTATATTTCTATTATATCACTATTAATCTTTCATCCTCTATTTCAAAATAGTGATGTTACATGAATCTCAGTCCTACTCAACATAGAAATGCACAGTTTTCTTCTTAAGCAGAGTTCCACAACCGTTCTTTAATCCAGACTCGGCTTCCATATCATGTCGATCTATCCTTTTGAGCTAGATTTTGAAGTCCCATGCTTTTTTTTGAACAAATTCAAATAACTCAATAGGAAACCATAGATTTCCTTGCTTAGATATTTTCTAATATTTTATCTATTTCTTACTTTTACTCTCCCATCTTATAGAAAATGCATGACTCCTGGCAGTGTGGTTGATCAAATGTTCATAGCTGAATGCATAATTTAATATTGCAACCGAATCACTTTGTGTTGTGTTTTTCATTGTGTAGTGTATCATGTTGTTTTCTTGTCATGTATGTTTGTGTATGTTGACTTTTTGTATTACATACATGTGCACTCCTTTGTGCTTATGTTGGTTTTCCATGGGATCTTGAATCTTGGGGGCTTGTGCACTCCCCCTAGATTCATAGTCATCTTATCTCCTCAACATTTGGGAATTGGACCCCTCTTGACATTTTTTTACACTTTAGTGTGAGTTTGAGTATAAGTTCATACTCTCACTAAAGTGGGGGCTAAATATAGCATCGTAAATAATCACCCATGATAGTTTCACACTATGTTTTGCTCCCCCCTAAGTGCATAGACCTAATTATACACCTAATTCCCTAACTTATGTGTTTCATAGCCCATTTTAAAATTTACAAACAAATTGCATGTAGAAATCTAAAGAATTCATTAAATATTTTTCCCCAACACCTTAAGTCCCACAAAATAGGACTGGGACCTAGTCGCCTAGGGCAACTTAGTACCCCTATTTTTCCTCCAAAATTAAATATGTTGGAGTCATTATTTTATTATTTTAATTTCAAATGTTCAATCTTGACTATCAAAATTAATTTTTGAGAAATTATAATAACTGTGCATAAATACATAGTCATTTCATCATTTGAAAACTAAGAAGCAAGAATTATAAGTTATTGGAGAATTTATGATCGAGCAATTATCAAGCAAGTAAAAAAAATTCAAGCTCAAATTTATTGCAAAAATTCAACATCAAAGAATCATGTCAAAGTGTATTTGAGTTTGTTCATGTTTACGTTTTCATATTATTTTTGAGATCTAACCCTTGTAGGTCTTTGAGCTAATCAAGAAAACAACAATCAAGCCTTGAGGAGATGCGCATGACTTCAGTCCTTCAGGGAAGCCATTTTTGAGTGGTGAGTTACAGTCCATTTTTGATTCATCATTCATTTCATCATTTAGCTTCTATCCCTCTAAAGGATAAGCTCTCTTTCATTAACATTTCCATTGTGGAGGTGGAAACACAAACATGGGGTTTGATTGAGGCAAACCCATATCTGGCACAACCCTTCCTCTCTTTGAATGTTTAGGTCTCATATTTGAAGAAGATTGGGAGAAGTTTGGAGGTCAATTATTCATTGTTGCATTCAAACCCTACACCTTGACAACATACGAAAACTCAATTATCTTTGAAACTGACAAAGATGTGACAGTTTTCCAAGTGTAAAAGGAAGGATTTGAGCTGACACCAAAGGAATATGAAATCAGATTTGGGATTCATCTACTGGGACATAGTCACCCAAGGTGACTTGGTCCTTAGAAATAACTCCCAAATTTGTATCACAGGTGCATAGTACTCTGCTTAGTCTATTTTTTAGATATGAATTTCTTTGACTTTCTAGATTTTCTTTTTTTACATTAGAATAGTCATTTGCATAATTATCCTAGTCATTTCATTGCATTTCATTCCCAATTCCATTCTAAATTTTGTCAATGGTAGGTTGGCTCACCTTTTAGGTTGAAATTTAGTCTTATACCTTGTCCAAATCCATCAAACCCTTGCTACCTCAAACTCTAAATGACATGTGAAAAAGTACCTTGAAATCCTAGGCGGAGTCTTAGGGTTTCACTTTTCCCACATTTCACATTTATGTGAAGCATTGTATGTACTACAATCAAGTCAATGTCTCAAGGAAGCATTATCTATGTATTATAGTCAAATCATTTCCTCAGGGAATCATTGTATATATATTACAGTCAAATCACTATCTTAGGGAAGCATTGTATATGTATGCCAATACTGTTAGTTCTTACTTCTAAGATAATAGTTATATTTTTGATAGGATTAATAGCTTGCATTACCTCTATTGAGAATTGGTAGGTATTTAATATTGTTGATCCTTTATCAAGGCATAAGCATTCGTACACATCATTAGATTGTTGATCTTTATCCTTGTGTAAACCATGGTATGCATATTGAAACTATTGACACATTATCTCTATATAAATATTATTGAGGTTGTTAATAGTAAGGAATCATCACACTTTTGGAATAGAACTTATATGATGGTATGTATTGTTGGTCTATTATGATGTAGGTGCATCCATGGTTTCCAACCAACTGGAAAAGTTTGATTTTTGTTCAAATTTGTTGTGAATTTATTTTAATGGACATTTTGGAGTGTTTTTAATTTTTTTGAGTCCAAAATTTAGATTAAATAAATTGGACCTATTTTGGTTTGAATTTCACTTTGGGAAGCATGTCAAATTTAATATTATTTTAATTTATTTATCAAAAAGGCAAGTTTGGCATGTGATTTTGGGAGTTGAGGAAAATTTGAATTTGTAATTAATGAACATAATGCTACATGCATGATTTGGACACCCAGGTTGAGTGGAGTTAAAAATTTGAATAGGAAATTCAAATTGGGGAGTTGAGGAATGATGATGTCGGCTAGTGGTGGCCTGCCTTGCAAGGTGTGAAATCAACATGCATTGGGAGTTGAAATAAATCTCATTTTCTACTTGTAACTAATTTTTGAGAAAGAGGGCATGGGATTTGGTGCAATGGATTTACTGGAGGATTCGAGCATTGTTTTTGGTTAATTATTTTTGGTGTTTTGTTGATGGTTGGTTCTTGATTTTTGGTGAAAGAGAAATTGGGTATAGCATCTTCCTGGGAGGACATTTTTAGATTGGAGATTGTTGTTGGAAGGAAAAAAATAGTGGCAAAACATTTGTTGTAGACATTGGTGATTGTGTGTTGTGATTTCTAGTATTTGTGTGCAGGTGCAGGAAGGAGATTACAAGAATTGGGAGGTGGATTGATTGCATGCCCATAGTTGTTAATATTTCATGTAGCAAGACATTTATTTATATTTTTCCATGTAATTTTAGTCTTGAAGGATGCATTTGTATTTCCCTTCCATTGCATGTATTGCACATAGATTTGTAAATGTCATTGACCAAATAAGAATTACATATTCCACTGATTTTGTTGTCTTTATTTCTTTTCAATTCATCAAAGTGTGTGTGAGTTGAGAAGTGAACAAAGTTTCATGCAATCTCTCTTGCATCAGTGGTATTAGAGTGGGTTGTCCTAAGTCTATAGGTAGAGAACCAAAGTGAGGTAGCTTAAAACATGACCTATGAGTGTGGGTGTCGATTAAAATGCATCCAAGAGTAGCCCTAAGAGGAAGGGGTAGAGGTGGTGTAAACCCTCCTAACATGAAAGATTTTAAAGCCATCAGAAGGCAAGTTAAAATATTTCTAGAAGACTGTGCAAAAGAGTTGTGGACAGAGAAAGAGATGAGAGTGAAGATGAAGTAGAGGATGAGGAACCATTTGTAGAAGAAGCACAAGATGAAATTGATCCTAGAGAAATCATATTATTGAGAGCTATTCTCAAATTGGGAAGAGAACAAAGATAGAGGTTTCAACATTTTATGGAATCTTGAATCCAAAAGAATTAATATATTGGATAAATGACATGGAGGAGTTCTTCAAATTTGAAGAGATCGAGGATCTTGACAGGGTAAAGTTTACAAAAACTAAATTGAAGGGACATGCTAGCATTTGGTAGAAAGAAGTGTAGTTTGAAAGAGGTAGGAGAGGAAAGGAAAGGATTAAAAAGTGGGGTAGAATAGTTGAGAAGCTTAAAGGACTTTATTCCAATGGATTATGAGTTGGAATTGTTAAAGAAGATGCATGGATTGAGACAACAGGGAAAATCAGTCAAGGAATACAATGAGGAGTTTCACACTCTCTTGATTAGAGAGAGACATTCAAAAGCCAAAAAGGAGAAGGTAGAAAGATACATCAATGTGTTGAAGCCAAGCATCTAGGAAGTATTGAGTTTGGTAAGAATTTTTAATTTGGAAGAAGCTTATCAATTTTCTTTGAAAGTTGAGGAAAAGTTAAATAAGAAATTTGAGAATAAGAAAAAGGAAAATGGTAGATCTTATGTATAGCAAAATGAGGGTAAAATTAGATTGAATACACTAGGGAAAAAAATACCAGAAGGGTGAGAGTTCAAACCAGTCTCATGAGAAAAATCTCAGAGGTAGAGGAAGATCGGGTAAAGGATTCAGAAGAGGAGGCTTCCAAGGAACTTGTTTCAGGTGTGGAGAAGATGGGCATAGAGCATACGATTTCCCTCATAATTAGGAAGGAACAAAAAGAAGGATTAAAAATGATGCAAGGGAAGAAAATATAAATGAGGAAGATGTAGAGTCTTCACACTCAGAAGATGTAAAAAATGGAGAAGCACTTGTTATAAGAAGAGCCTTGATGAACGAAGGAAAGGAACTGGATCAAAGAAAAACATTGTTTCAAACAAGATGTAAGTGTAAGGGTAAGGTATGTAATGTTATTATTGATGGTGGAAGCACAAATAATTTACTTTTTGAAGAAATGGTAAATAAATTAAAGTTGGAGAGAAGAAGGCACTCACATCCATATAAGATTGTTTGGTTACAAGATGAAAATAAGGTTTTGGTCAGCGAACAATGTTTAGTGAAATTTAAGATAAGGCAGTATTATGATGAGATAATGTGTGATATTATGCCTATGGATGTTTGCTATGCTTTGTTAGGAAGACCTTGACAATTTGATAGGTGTGTAGTGTATGATGGGTATGCCAATACATACTCCTTAACAAAAGATGGAATCAAGCACAAGCTAAAACAATTAAGTAATGACAAAGAAAAGGTATGTAATAACACTAATTTTTTTGATTAATGGTGTTAAAAAGTTAGTGAAGGAGGATGAGGATGAAGATCATGATTTAATAATGCAAGTTGCAACATTTTTGATTGCATTCAAGATCGGTAGGGTGAAGGTTTCAATGGAGAAAGAAGAGGTAAAATCAGATTTTTGTAAAAATGTTGTTTTTGATTTATGTGAACATGGTAAGAATAGTGTAGAAGAGGATATTGCAGCAATGAAAGCATTGGTAGATGAAGGTACTACAACTGAAGCAGATGAGTAAGTAGAGGTTGATTTGTTTGATGAAGAGATTGGTGATCTTGTAATAGATAGTTTGTTGCAGGACAAGAAAGGATAATCTCTTATTTGTTTGACTAACATTGATGTGAGTGTAGGGGAAAAGAGGTTGCAATAGAGCATTGTCTTCTAGAAGGGAAGGAAGTTGTTGTAGTAGAGACAAAGGAAAGGTAATGCATGGGTTTTATGAATTTAATAAGGTAGAGGAATTAGAAGCTTATGAAAATATGGAGAAAGAGAGTGAGAATGTAAGAGACTTCAAGTTGCAAGGAAAAGTGGGGAAGAAGATAGAGGCAATTTTGGACAATAGGGTGAGTAAGAGCATAATACATAAGCACTATTTGGAGTATTGGTAAAATGGTTTAGAAGGCCTGTAGAAGACTCATCTTGGTTGTTTGAAGCAGAGGTTAATCACCTTGGTTACCCTCTTGAGAAGTGACTAGGTCACTTTTCATCTATGGTTGGTGTCTGATGTAGGTGCATCCATGGTTGCCAGCCATCTGACAAAGTTTGATTTTTGTTCAAAATTTGTTGTGAATTTATTTTAATGGAAAATTTGGAGTTTTTTTTATTTTTTTGAGTCCAAAAATTAGATTAAATAATTGTACCTATTTTGGTTTGAATTTCACCTTGGGAAGTGTGTCAAATTTAATATTTTTTTAATTTAATTACCAAAAAGGCAAGCTAGGTGTGGGATTTTGGGAGTTGAGGAATGTTTAAATTTTTAATTAATGAACATCATGCTATAGGCATGATTTGGAAATCCATATTGAGTAAGTCAAAAATTTGAATTGGTAATTCAAATTGGGGAGTTGAGGAATAATGGTGTCAGCTAGTGGTGGCCTACTTGGTAGGGTGTGAAATCAAAATGCATTGGGATTTGAAAGAAATGCCATTTGCTGCTTGTAACTGATTTTCTAGAAAGGGAGTGTGAGATTTGGCGTATTGGATTTGTTGGAGGTTTTGGGCATTATTTTTGGTGTTTTGTTGATGGCTAGTTCTTGATTTTTGGTGAAAGAGAACTTAGGTGTAGCATCTTCCCAGGAGTATAATTTTAGATTGGATATTGTTGTTGGAAGGAAAAAATTAGTGGAAAAATATTTATTACAAACATTACTGATAGTGTGTTGTGATTTCCAGTATTTGTGTGCAAGTGCAATAAGGAGATTACAAGAATAAGGAGGTGGATTGATTGCATACCTATAGTTATTAATCTTTTCTGTAGCAAGGCATTTATTTTTTATTTTCCATATAATTTTAGTCTTGAAGGCTGGATTTGTATTTCCCTTCCGTTGTATGTATTGCACAAAGATTTAAAAATCTCATGGAGCAAATAAGAATTTCATGTCACTAATTTTGTTGTTTTTATTTGTTTTCAATTCATCAAAGTGTGTGTGGGTCGAGAAGTGTAGAGAGTTACATGTAAGTTCTCTTGCATAATATTACCATTATACAAACAAAGGTTAAAAAATCTTATTTTGACAACCTATCCTTCAAGTTAGACCCTAACTGTTAAAGGTGATATTGTGTATCATGATGCTTTCAAGTTTCAAATGTAAACAGAGCATTCAACATTATAAGAAGTCAATAATAGTGGTTATATTGATAACAATGGTAATCATGTATCTATATGAATGAGAATGTATCATTTTTAGACGAAAATAAATTAACTTCTTTCTAGTAAATATAAATATAAAAGTTAAGCATGAGTGTGCATATATATATATATGTGTGTGTGTGTGTGTACATATGTACATACATACATACATACATACATACATACACACACATGTGTGTGTGTGTGTGTGCATATATACATATACATATATATACATATATGCATAGGGTAAGTGCATGGAAATGGGGGACCCAAAAAAGGTCTTAAGTGACCACTTTTTTTTCTAAAATCAAGATAGATTGGCCTTGGATGAGAAATTGAAGATAGGTACACTCAAAATTTTAAGATGCAACAAAAATAAGAGTCGTAGTGCTCTGAATCTACTTTCTAAACTACTTTTTTTTTTAAAATGGTAGAGGTTAAGGGGTTCAAAAAGGGGGCCACACAAATTGGTCTAATTTTTTTTAAAAAACATAACATAGTGTTAGGTGTGGCCCCCTTAAATTGTTAATTTTTGTTTATTATTTTAAAAATTGCTTCAATGAGAAACTAGCTAACACCATGTAGTTTATCCTTAATTTTTTTGCTAATTTTTAATGAATCTATAATTTTTTACTAATTTTCAAAGTGGATGCATCTTGAAAAATATAAATTTGAGTGTTCTCCCCCCTATTTTTTTTGAAAACTAATAAAAAATAATTTTTTAATATGTGTAGAATGGAGTCTAATTTCTAAAAAAGTAATTTATTTAAATTTTTGATGAACGGTTAAAAATAAAGTGAAAATCCCAAACATTGGTTTTTTTCAAAAAATGGATACACCAACAAAAGAAATTAAAGATGAAAACCTTAACATATTCAATGTGAAAATAATTACTGTAAGAGGTGGGGACCAACTATGTCAAGGCTCCAGGTCATAGAGAGTTGAGAGCGGATGGCTGCCCTAACTTACCTCACTCTAAAGGGGTGTTTCAGATAGGGGTTACGAATGATAAGGAATATAATGTACTTAGATCACTTTGCAGATCCCAAACTTAAGTCTAGGCTAAGTGAGCTAGTTTTTGGAGTCAATATTGCACCTCAAACAACTCTCTATCCGAGGATGACAATGCAGTTTTGGGATGACAACATGACGCGTTGGCATCTCTCAAGCGCACTAGCATCTGTATGACCAGAGGACATGAAGTACACTATAAACTACCAAAAAACAAACTAACAGCCTAGCTGGTTAATCTTAAATGAAAAAATAGAATAATAAGGTACGAGAAATACAAACAAAGATGATAAAGTAGATAGATAAAAGCTAGGGTGATAAAGACAATCTCACAAAAGCACCTATTCGCCAGCTAGCTCCAAATGCACGTTCACCTACACACAAGAAATAGGGGAAAATATTGGGGCTGTATAGGGGTCTGCCTCAATTAGAACCCTGTTTTGGTGTTTCCACCTCCACAGTTAGCTAGAAAGCACAAAAGTAGAAATATGCAATAAAGAAGTAAAGAAAGTAGAGATTGCAATAAACACTACAAAATAGTATAATTCTACTAAATCAAATAAAAAAGGAGAGGAGCGAAACGTTACCACCTCCACCCAAAATCTCACTAGCCAATGGAAGAGAATACAAACTTGGAAATGTCACCATAGTCACAACTATGATGAAGGGAAGCCTCACAAGGCTTCAAGCCCACACTGCTATGGCTTGTTTCACACTTGCTATGTGGAGTTGATGGAATGCTACTATTGTTGTAATGGAGTGTTGGAGTGTTGCTAAGGAGTGAAGTGAATGCTGGAAATGCTAAGAGAATGCCAATCTTTTGCTTAAAGGATGAAATGAGATGAAGATGGATGAATTTGAAGGAGAAGAGGGAAGAATCTGTCATTTTCGGGGTCAGTTGGTCAAAGAGGGACATTACAAATCATTCCCAATAGGAAGTGTAATGCCTCTTCCAACTCTAGACACGAGAATCCATTAGAGACAACATCACACTGTGTGGACGTCTGTGCACTGTGCGTGCGCCCTCGACAAAAATTCTCTCATTGACACAATAGATAGACGTCAAGTGGAAGGAAGGCAGTTGGGTGATGTAGAATTTTTCCTTTGGATTTCATTTTCTAAGGTGAGGTTGTGTAAAAGGGGTGCACATTCCCTCCTATACATTTTTCCCCCACTTTAGTGAACACAAATACTGATGAGTGCTTCAATAAAGTGGATCAAGGAGTCAGTAGGGTTAGAAATTTATACCTAAACATTCAAGAAAGCAGACCACAATCTGGTGAGCTCGAAAGTGTAGGGCAAACAAATGAATCCATAGCCTCGTAGAACTATGAAGCTATAGAATGAAAGTGTCTCACAGGCCTGCAGATCTGCAAGGAGGCAACCCCCATGATCTCTCATATGAAGGAAGCCCTGAGAAGTAAGTGCCTTATAGGCTTGCAAACCTGCAAGGAAGGTGTCCTCCAAGATCTCTCACATGAAGGAAACCATAAAAGTGTCTTATAGGTTTTTAGACCTGCAAGGAGGCATCCCCCAAGATATCTCACATGGAGAAAACCCAAATGAAAGCGACTTACAGGCTTGCAAACCTACAAGGAGGCAATCCCAAGATCTCTAGCATGGAGGAAGCCCAAAGGTGTAAGTGCCTTAGAGGCCTGCATACATGTAAGGAGGTACCCCCCAAGATCTCTCACATGGAGGAAACCCAGATGCAAGGGGACTCCACAAAGTTGGAAAGCAGCTTCACAGGCGCACCTGCAAAGTGACATGTTTACTTGCAAATAAAACATGCCAAAAGACACAAAGTGGCCACGTAGGAAAATAAGCGGATAGTCACGTAGATCGTCAACAAGTTAGAAGGATTTAAAAGGGGTCCCTCAGGAACCCAATGTAAAAAGGGGGTCCACTCAAGGGACGCTCTATTTGAAAGTGTGCAAGAGATATTTTTTCTCAAATCGATTCATCATCAAGGAATCCTTTCAAAAGATGTTCACTTCATCAAGGAATTCAAAAGGAAGAAGATGCCCCCTTGTGAGGGGAAGGTGAAAGATGTTCCATCCTCGAAGGAAATTCCTCAAGTTCTTTCTTTGCGAACCCATGATGAAGGAAACACGTTCCGGTAGGTCCAAGTTGAGAATGTGATTCTTGAAAAAGTTTGCAAAGATTCTCGAGAAAAAAATTGTTGGCAACGAATAAATATTTTGAAAATCAAAGTATCATAGAAACGGTGTTGTCACACATGAAAGGGACAACTCAAGCAAAGAAGAGAGAAAGATAAAAAGAGAGTAAAAGATAAATAACTAAAAATAGAGGACACATGGGTGATTTAATATTTCAGGGTCAAAGCTGCTCATGAATATATAAATAAGTATAATAGTAGTATATAAATGAAATGTCATCAACCCCCTAGTATATCAGACCATGTGAAGAATGCATGAGAAAACAAAGTGAAGATAAAAAATTGGATCAACATAGAAGGGAGGCCTAAATGCCCCCAACACTTTGTATCATCACCAATTTTCCAAAAATCAATCACAAACATGAAAGAATGATGTTACAAATAGAAGAAGGTTTACGACACAAAATCACTCCTGTATCCAAGCACCAACAAGGGTGAAAAAGGTCATCTAGGAACACATAACACAATCATGGGGGAATACATCACAACACACATCTAATCTAAAGATAAAGAAGAGGTCTCCCCCTAACACTCATCGACCAAGAAGTTGTTTGCTTCCCAATCTAGACCATTATAAGGGGAAGGAGGACGAGCTTGCAATGGTGGAATATTAAGGGGAGGAACTTCTGACTCTCCCAAAACAAGGGCTAAGGAAGAAGGCCCCGCAAGGTCTTCTCCACTAGGCTCTTGTGGAGCTACATGGTCAACGATTTCATGAAGATCACTGATAAGGCTAGAACTTCATCCAAAGAGTTAAACATGTACTTTACTGGAGTGACATGTCATACCTCAACAAACGATGAGGGTTGTGCTTGAGATTCATTTCTTGGCTCACTGAGTGACTCAAGAGCGGTGACAAACTCAGGGGAAGCTAAGACTGGTTCTGTCACTAGGATAGAACAAGTCAGTGCAGGACCACCTTTTGGAGAAGGTAGGCTCTTCTTATGCCCTCCATTACTGGAAGGGCCATACTTGGCCTTCTGCTTCATTGGGGGATGTGAGCTTCCCATAGATGAGGCAAGATGCATAGAGGAGGAGGAGGAGGAGAAAATCATATGGAAGATACCACAAAAGTATTTGACATATCTCTAGGTTTAGAGAATGGTGGGATGTCCAGAAGGGACATCAACAAGGGCAGCTCAACCAAAGGAGTGATAAATACCTACACCTTTTTGGGGTTACGCGCACTCATACTCATAGCAGGAACCAAAAGAAAAACTGAGCTTTATTGAATGGAAGTAGAGGGGAAGAGAGAGGAGGATGCATCAAGGGGTCTTGAAGTAGGGGCGGTTGACTCCTCTTCCTTCTTCTGCAAAGCGGTCTACTCAGCTGTAAGAGCCTTTCCCTGATGCTTACACTCACACGCAAGGAGGTTTCTTCAACTCTTCAAGCTAGAGATTGGAGGTTGCGAGGGGACAAAAGGCTCTTTCTCAACCATGGGAGTGTCCACATCATCAATTGTTTCTAGCAGAGGGACAAGCTCCTGAATGGGAGCAGGAGGAAGAGATCGAGAAACAATAGGGGGAGTCAGCTCTAATGCCTCGGCAATGAGCCTCTTCCCGCTTATTGCTTTGGGAGTAGAAGCGGTGGGAGGCCGCGAAGGCCGAGACATAAAGGATTCCCCACAGGGACCCTTTCTTCTTCCATATCAAACGGGCCTAGGCTCTGTGGGCAGAACATGAAGCTCAAACGCGAGATGCTTGGGATTTCACCAAGTGGGCACCATAGGATTCTCTCGCAAATGTGGAACAAAATCTAATGGCACCATAGCGGGGTGAGAGGAAGCGTAAGGCCGAACAAAGGAAGAGGAAGAAGAGGGACCCTAAGGGAGCTTTTCTTCTTCTCTTCTTTGGGCCTTGGCAACATCATTGTCAACTTTTAAACAAGCCTTATGCAAAATGGCATAAGGTGATGGAGCCCGTACCTCACTCTAGGCACTAAGCGCCCTTTCTTGTACTTTTGATATGTCTGATACAAGAGGTCCTTCCTAGGAAAAAGAGGACCAATGGGTGTAGGAAAAAAGTGATCTAAAGAATAACTGCCACGTGCAACCAGTGGTTTATAACTGGTGTCATGGATCACATGCATGAAATCCTCATGAATAAATTTTAAAAATTTGTGCACAACCGAGGGTACTGCATTCATGGCTACTAACCAGGGGATACCTAGCTTCACTCTAAAGAGTTTAAACCTTGGGATTATATCAAATAACAAGCTTACAGATTTAGGTTTGATAAGGATTGACAAAACAATGCTACCAAGAGGAGGTATGAAAAGTACATTATGTGTACAAATAGTGCTCATAGGTGCATCATTCCCATCTTTGTGCAAGAAGTTGATTAACATAATCTCCTCAGTTATAATGTTCACTTGAGACATTGTTTCAATAAGAACACCTGCTACAGTGTTCCCATTAATCCACACAGGGATGTAGAGAGGAGATGGTTCTTTATTAAGACCCATTGGTATGTCCTGCAAGGTGAAGGTTATACCTGCACTACTACTCATAGGCTACACAAAGGGGATAGGAAGATGCATAAAAGAGGCCATTACACACACTAAACGATACTCTCACAAAGCCTATGAAAAGTTTGAAATAGGATGGTGACCCAGTTAAGGTTTCACTTTGTAATACTTACAAGACCTTCCAACTATGCCTACTAGGGGTCACAAGTTGGGTTGTAAGGTGAAAATACTCACAACACTCACACCTACAACTATCCTAGAACATGAGGAAAGGAGCCTTCAGTACCACCAAATGAAACCAAAATGGTTCACGTCAGGCTCACCAAAAATGTAAGAGAGGGGGACCAACCACGTCAAGGCTCCAAGTCATAGAGAGCTGAGAGTGGAGGGCCGCCCTAACTTACCTCACTCTAAAGGGGTGTTTTGGATAGGGGTCGAGAATGATGATGAATATAATATACTTTGATCACTCTATAGATCCCAAACTTAAGTTTGGGCTAGGTGAGCTGGTTTTTGGAGTCAATACTGCACCTCAGACAACTCTCTGTCTGAGGATGACAACATAGTTTTGGGATGACAACACAATGTGCTGGAATCTCTTGGGCATGTTGGCATCCATATGACTAAAGGACAAGAAGTACAATATAAACTAAAAAAAAACAAACTAATAGCCTAGTTGGTTAATCTTAAATGAACAAAATAGAATGATAAGGTATGAGAAATACAAATGAAGATGATAAAGTAGATAGATAAAAGCTAGGGTGATAAAGACAATCTCACAAAAGTGCCTGTTTTCCAACTAGATCCAAATGCACATTCACCTACACACAAGAAAGAGGGGAAAATATTGGGGCTGTATAGGGGCTTGCCTCAGTTAGACCCCCATTTTGGTGTTTCCACCTCCATGGGCAGCCAAAAAGTAATGAAGTAGAAATATGTGATAAAGAAGTAAAGAATGTAGAGATTGCAATAAACACTACAAAATAGTATAATGCTACTTAATCAAATCAAAAAGGAGAGGAGTGAAACGTTACCACCTCCACCCAAAAGCTCACTATCCAATGGAGGAGAATACATACTTGGAAATGTCACGACAACTGCAATTGTGATGAAAGGAAGCCTCACAAGGCTCCAAGCCCACACTACTATGGCTTGCTTCACACTTGCTATGTGGAGTTGATGGAGTGCTGTGACTATTGTAATGGAGTGTTGGAGTGCTGCTAAGGAGTGAAGTGAATGCTGGAAATGCTAAGAGAATGCCAATTTTTTGCTTAGAGGATGAAATGAGATGAAGATGGATGAATTTGAAGGAGAAGAGGGAAGAATCTACAATTTTTGGGGTTAGTTGGTCGAAGAGGGACGTTACAAATCATTCCCAATAGGAAGTGTAATGCCTCTACCAACTCTAGATATGGGAATCCGCTAGGGAAGGCAGTGTGTCACGTGCACATCTGCATTTCATGCATGCATCTTTGACAAAAATTATCTCACTGACACAATGTTCGGATAGACGCCAAGTGGAAGGAAGGTAGTTGGGTGATGTGGAATTTTTCCCTCAGATTTTATTTTCTAAGGTGAGGTTGTGTAAAAGGGGAATTTGCGTAAGGGGTGCAAATTCACTCCTATATAATTACATGGTTAGATAGCTAAGAGAGAGCTTAACATTACCATGGCATTTTTTGACTTTACATTGAAACACGTGCAAACTTGATGGGGAGCACACTCGAGATTATGTCACATTTTTTCAAAATCTATAAAAACAAGTCTTTGGATGTTAGAAAGTTAGTGCAAGCATTTGGGTTGGAAGCCCAAGGAAAATTGAAGTCACAGGCTTGGAAATTTCTAAAGCAAACAAAAATGCAAGTGCATTATAACATGCTCACATTATTTGAGTGCTTTCACAAAACATGAGTGCTATAATGTGCTTGTATTATGTGATTGCACAAAATGTGAGCACATTATAACACACTTGTATTATGTGATTTCACAAAATATGAGTGCATTATAACATGCTCGCATTATGTGATTGCACAAAATATGAGTGTGTTATAACATGCTCGTATTATGTGATTACACAAAACACAAGCATGTTATAATGTGCTCATGCTTTGTCTTGCATTAAATTTTTTATCTTTCATTTTTTCTTTATCTTTCTCTTTCTTCTTGTCGTTTAGCTAAACTATATACATGTTCAAATAAACATTTAAGTATAAGTTGATATTTGCATATTGATATTTACTTTCTTATAATTTTAAGTTATATTTCATGTATATAGTTTCATGATGTTGAGAGCGATTTTAGATCTATAGGAGTTATAATGAAAATTTTAAATTCTTTATCTCTCTTTATCTCACTCATTGTTTATTCCTTATGCTCTAGACCTCTCTCTCTCTCTCTCTCTCCTTTTCTCTCTACTCTCTATCTCCCTCCCTCCTTCCCTACCTACATCTCTCTATCTCTTCTCTCTCTCTCTCTCTCTCTCTCCCCCTTCCTTCTTCCCTCTTCCCTCTCTAAATTTCTCTCTCCCTCAACCTCTCTATCTCTTCCTTCCTCCCACCCACCTTCCCTCTCTACTTCTCTCTATCTAACCTATCCCTCTTTACCTATTTCTCTCTCCCTCCCTCCTTCCCTCTATCTCTCAATATCTCTACCTTCCTCCTTCCCTCTTTACTTCTCTCTATCACCTCTCTCTCTCTCACTTATATCTCACTTCTCTCTCCCTCTCTCCCTCCATATCTACTTCTCTTTATCTTCATCCCTCCCCCCTCCTCTCTTTCTATCTCTCATTCCCTCTCCACTTCTCTCTCTCTCTCCCTACCTCTCAAACCCCTCTCTCTCATTCTATCTCACTTCCCTCCGGCCCTACTTCCCCCCTCTTTCCCTCTCTCTCAATCTCCCCATCTCTCTCTCTCCCCCCCTCTCTCTCTCCCCCCTTCCCTCTCTAATTCTCTATATCTCACCTCTCTAACCTTTATCTCACTCTCTCCTTCCCTCTCTAATATCTATCTCACCATATTCTCTCTCTCTCCCTCTCTCTCTCTCATTCTGTCTATCTCACTTCTCTCTACCTCCCTCCATCTTCCCCTATCCACTTCTCTCTATCTCCATCCCTCTCCCTCTCTCTCTCTCTATTTCACCTCTCTTCCTCCCTACTTCTCCCTCCCTCCCTCCTTCCTTCCCCCCCTCTCTTTCCTTCTCTCTCTACATTTTTCTATCTCTCCTCTCTCTCCCTCCCTAGTTCTCCATCCCTTCTCCTCCCTCTCTCTCCTTCCCTATCTACTTTTCTCTCTCTCTCTCTCTCTCTCTCTCTCTCTCTCTATCTCCATATCTACCTCTCCCTCTCTCCTTCCCTCTCTACTCTCTATCTCACCATATATTCTTATTCTGTCTCTCTCTCTCACTCCCTAACTCTCCCTCTATTCCCTCCCTCCCTCCCTCCCTCCCTCCCCATCTCTCTCTCCTTCCCTTCTCATCTCTCTCTATTTATATCTATCTCACCTATCCCTCCCTCCCTCCTTCTCCCCCTCTCTCTTCTCTCTCCTTCCCTCTCTATTTTTTCTCTCTCACCTCTCTCTCCCTCCCTACTTTTACCTCCATCCCTGCTCTCTCTCCTTCCCTATCTACTAGAGAGAAGGGTAGGTAGAGGGAGGGAGAGGAGAGATAGAGAGAAGTAGAGAGGGAAGGAGGGAAGGAGGGAGAGAGAGAATATGGACAGGTGGAGAGGTAGTTCTTAAACTCAAGGTAAAGATACTCAAATAAAGGGATGGAGATAGTGAGAGAGAGAGAGGTCTAGAGCATAAGGGATAAACAATGAGTGAGATAGAGAGATAAAGATGATAAAACTTGCTAATTACTAAAATTTGACCTCTTGATTATTGAAATTTGACATGTTGATTACTAAAATTTGACTAAGTCTAAAAAATTATAAGATCTTCTGAAAACTAGAATTTACATTATAACTCATCGAGATCTGAAACCACTCTCAAACATCTTAAAACTATATACATGAAATATAGCTTAAAGTATAAGAAAGTAAATACATCCATATGCAAATGTATAGAGTTTTGTTGAATGACAAGAAGAATGAGAAAGAAAAAAGAAAGAGATTTTTGTCAATGTAAGACATAATGTGAGTGTGTTATAATGCACTCACATTTTGTGAAAGCCAAACCATAATGCGAGCGTATTTTATTGTAACACACTCATGTTTTCTCTATTTCAGTACCAAAAAGTGGAGTGGGAGTGGCCACTTTTTGGTCTCCCGTATTTGTGCACTTACCCTACACACACATATACATACATACATACATATATGTGTATATATTATACATATAACTTGGTATACTAATATCCATCCACATTGGAACTTATAAATATGTGTGAACCTATTTGAAAGATATATATGACTGACATGAACTAGTTAATTATGTTTAAACAACAATAATATGTTTTAAGCTCATAATTCTTTTCTTGTATATCCAAACCAACATAATAGTGATGAATAAGAACTTCAAACAAATGTATGACATGAGTTAATCAAGTTGAAAAGAAGGAAAAACTTGATTATCTTATTGTTACCTGATGAATTGGACTGAAAATGTGTTGTGGAATCACTATCGATAAGTAGTTTGAGATAGAGGTGTAAGTGAACATACAACCACGTAAGATTGCATATATATTATAAAATATTTGGCCAAAGTAATGAAAAATCACTTCTTGCATTATTAGTTTTTCATGTTTAAAGTTGTAATTTAATCATAAGTATCATGCATAGCTAGAAGGAATTTAGAAGTTGCTTAATAAATTATTTGCATTAGTACTCAACACTAGTTCTCAACCGGCTTTATGACAATAATTTTTTTTTGTATATGCTACTCTCGCAAAGGCTTCCACTTCTAGTAGGAAGGTGTGTGAGGGACCGTTGGTCTATGGTTGGAGGAAAAGTGCTTGGGTGATGCTCTCCCTCTTGTAGTTGACTACCAAAGACTTGGATTACTTGAGACAACTTTCTTAATTTTCCTCTTTTTATTATGTTATTGATGTATATTATCATCCATACGTGATGACTTATGTAATTATGTTCATGAACTAAAAAGCAAAAAGGAACCTATTGAGATGTATTTACACAAACTTTATATTGTAAAAAATGTTTAAGACCTTAAAGAATACAATGTGAAAAGTTGTTCAATGATAATATTCTTTAAATTCTCATTATTACCTTATTTAATTTATATTGTGATTATTGTAATTGTTTTGAAAATGAAATAGTGTAAAGTTTTGCATTCAAAAAGAAATATTACAATGTTTTGAGCTTATGGACTAGGGAGGTTTGTTACACAACCATTGGGCTTGGAAAATACAAAATTGTTCCAAGCCTAATAGAAGGATTTAATTGGTTTAGAAGGTAACACATATGCACTCCAAAAAATATGTATGAACCATAACTAAATCATGTTATAAAGCAACCATGTTATGTAACTCATATGTAGTTTTGGAGCACATATGCATTATACTTAATTTTGTATCTTTGGTCACTTTTTTTCCCCATCTTGGTCCACATACCCCAATCCTAGGTCAATCTCACAATTAGTAGGTTCACTACCACAAGATGCATAATTGACACAAAATTTAATTAAAATAAATAAATTAAACTCACCCTTGTCATATTAGCCATTAGGAGATGACTTGGTACATGTTTGTGCTTTTATTCAATATGTCTTGATATTTAAAGACATCTATGAACAAGAAGAAACATTTGAATTGCAAGGAGCATTTATATTTAGGAAGACTTCAATTGGAGCACTAAAAATAATGTATTTCAATCAAAATTTGTATCTAGATTGTTGTATGTTTTCTTGGTGTTTTCCAACATTAGATTAAGGTCAAAAAAATATTTCAAGGTAGATAATTGATAAAAACTTGACCCTCACAATTCAATATCTTCTCTATGGTATTTTTATATATTGCAAATCCTTACACATTATTAGATATCAATGATTCTAAAACATCAAGTCATAGAAGTTTGCATGCATATAGGTCAAAACTATGCCCACATATTAGTTGTATGTGAACAACCTCGAAAAGATTTTGGGTTTGCACATAATTCAAGAAAGTCAACACATCAAGGAAATTAATTTTTTCTATCTCTACCCTTTATATCTTGTCATGAATTCAAGAACTAAGTATGATAATCCTCTCACATTGAATTTCTAGAAATAAAATCTCAATTTATCTTTCCCAACTCTTTTGATTTACCTCTAGATTAAATATATTATTATTATTGTACATATTTAATTAATCAAATAAAAATATTCATCTTAAATTATTGAAATAAGATATTTATTTCCTTACATCATTATCCTTTAACATTAAATTATTTACATGATAACCAATAAGAAAAATCCACTTAATGGGAAATTAATCTAAAAGCAATTTAATATTATATGTATATAAAAAATATAAGTATTTTGATAAAATTTGTATAAATTATATTATTCTTTAATACTTAATATTTATTAATTAAAAACTAGTTTAGGGGAGAGGATCCGATAGTTGAGAACCCTAACTTCGCACTTCTCAAAATCTTGTGTGGAAATTTCAAATCACTCTCAATTTTTTAGAGTAGCTTACTTGGCAAGTCCCTTGCTTATAACTAAGGTTTCAAGGCCACATCATCAAATATGATGCCACATCAACATGCTTTTTGTCAAAGTGTCCAAAAAAGTCCAAAAAAAAAGCAAGACCGATGCACTAAGTCATGTTTTATTGGTGTGCTGAGGTGACATCACATGATTTGTTGCTTTTTAGATCTAAGGAATACATTTCATTCAATTATGTGTAGTCGTCATCAACACTAACAACTTTAGATCACAACTAAATCAACAAGTGCTATATGGATCCCCAATTAAATAAGGAAAAAAATACCACTGAAAAAAGGGGAATAAAGACATGGTAAAGAAAACAGGCCCTACTACAAATTTCCATGAGTATGTTTTTCAGAACAGTTAATAGCCAATAAGAAGGTGGCACTTGTTCCGTGCAGTATAAGAGTTCGCAAATGTTCGTCACTTATTCAATCCCTGGTCGGAAACTCAATACAAAAGAGGTTTGTGGTGGGCCATTTACCGACATTTCTCCTACACGGAGTGACATTTCTTCTGGTCGTCCTTATTTGAACGTGGAATGAGGAATCCTGGCAAGTATGTCTTTTCGATCAGTGTTTTCTCCATTTCTTTGAAAATTCCTTTAAAAGGAATCCAGGTTATAAGAGATAATCCCGTGTTTCTTCTTTGCATAACTGATAACACAGATGAAATACAAGGTAATTTACCAACTGATGGCTAATTACCTGATGCTGTGTGTATGTTTCTACTGGTGGAAGCCTAATCTTCTCTGACTGCTGCACAGGATACCACTTTCATCTTCAACCACTTCAACACCACAAGCACAATAAAATATGGTGCAGCTGCCTCAGTACAATCCAAGGCAATCCGCCTCACAAATCACTCAGAGCGCGTCATTGGCCACGCTTTTTATGACAAGGCCGTCCCCATGAAAAGAAACGGCTCGGTAATCTCATTCAGCACGACCTTCGTATTCGCCATTGTTCCGCAGCCCGGCTCGGATGGTGGTGACGGGCTCTGCTTCGTAATGGCGGCCACCACCGCTCTGAACGGTGCCATCGCCAGTCAGTACTTAGGCCTCGTCAACACCTCCAGCGACGGCAAAGAGTACAACCATATTTTTGCTGTAGAGTTCGACACGGTTAAGAGCATAAGCGTGAATGAAACTGACAACAACCATGTGGGAATCGATCTCAACAGCGTCAAGTCGGTGGCGGCACAACCTGCTGGTTACTGGCAAGGGAACACTTTGACGCCCATTAATCTCAAGAGTGGGCATAATATAAGGGCCTGGATCGACTACAACGGCGAATCGAAACAGCTGGACATAAGTATCGCACCGGTCGGAGAGGCGAGGCCGCACAAAGCCCTGCTCACCATGAAAGATCTGAATTTGAGTGGGATTTTACAAGCCGCATGTACGTGGGGTTTTCAGCGTCTACAGGTGAAGTTTCCCTTGCACTCACTACTTCATTGTCTTTCTATAAAGATTACTTTGCTTCGAATTACATCGACATTATAATACCATACCAAAACCAGAACAAAACAGAACTTTTTTTTTTTTTTAAGTAATTGGTACCGCCTTATTTTTTCACATCAATTAAAAAGGCGTTAACAAAGGTAGATGAATTAACTGGACAATGTACGATGTAGATTCTTTCACGGAGATTCGAGAGAGCTTGGAGTGCATCTACACAGTCCTCTACAGTAGTAATTCGAATTACTTTATGGAATTTAAGTAAAAAGATTTGAAATAAAAAGTGGCGGTACGTCAGTATAGTCCATGAGTCTACAAAATTAACATTACATAATACTATTATAAGTGTCTGCAAATACAAAATATAGGAAGACCATAATATACAAGTCGTTGCACCAAAGAGACGAGGGGCCATGTCATCTTTAAGGAAGGAGACTAATTGATGAAGAGACTCCCGTGAGGAGGGGACTGGTTGATGAAAAGACTCCCGTGAGGAGGTTTTAGTGCCACTCATTCGTCGTGAGCATCTTGTACAATTAAGGGAACAAGCACCCTTTATTCTTATGTCTATATCATTTTGGTTTACAGATGCGTAACCTCAAGGGTCTAAGAGCAATCTTGTGAGCTCCAACCCTTTTGCTTAAGGATATAATAAAAAGTAGTTGCGATCACGAGAGCTACTCTACTAGTAGGTGGCAACCCCTAACATGGGTTGATAGGAATAATTCTACTCATGGTGTAAGGAACAGTCTTGTAGTAATCTAAATTTTATAGGTGTTAGAATTCTAGAGCAATTTTCCCTCTTTGAATCAAGATTTGACAAAACAAAAAGATTAGCCAATGAACTTTTTCATTAATAAAGAACTATTTAAAGATAACCCATTCTTAAAGATAATAGAGTTTCTAGTTTTCCAAAGCTAGAAATGAATAATTTGGATTTGAAGAAATTCTAAATGCAAGTATATAAAGTTAGCCACTAAACAATATCTCAAGCAAAGAAAATCTCCATGTAAAAGATCCATTGAGATGGAAGGGCAAGAAAATGTAGTATATATCTAAGGCCAAGTGTGTTTTGGGCCAGTATATATAATCCTAGAATAAATGTTTGAATGACTCAAGTTTGTTATAAGCGGGAAAACTTAAGTGTGGAATCCCAAATGAGGAGTCTTTCACCTAGGGGCAATCCTTATGAGACCAAGCACCATAGAAAGAATGCAAAATTAAGTTCAAGTCGCACTTGCCAAATTTTCTTAAGCTAAAAGAATCAAGTTTTAGGGAAAATAATTTAAACCCCAATGGTGGTTTAACTTCTTGAGGGCCAAGGAGAATAGACTGAGAATTTTATATAAGATCAATAGAGTGTAATTCTTACCTAGTTCTTAAAAGGCATGCCATAGTTCTAACACAAATCCTTCCATAAATCAATCAATTTTTGAAGACCTATCTTATCCAACATGAATACACAATAAGATTTTGAATATGGAGGATAAAAGGTGTATATCATAATTGATAAGCTTTTATTTCTTCTATAGTATAGGTTAAAGAGTCTAGTCTTTGAAATTAACAAGATTGTGTACAATATATTCATGTATTTTCTAAAATTACTGTGAGCCTAAATTCTTGGAGTCTTGTCCAAATGTAGATTGAAGCTAACAATGATGGGAGGCCACCAAATGTTATGGTCATTAAAGGAAAGACTAGTCCCAAACCCATATCTAACACATTTGAGAAAAAAATTGACTTATACTCAAAAGCCTTCAAGATGACATTATGAAAAGTGTTTAGAGACTAGATCTTTCCCAAAACCTTCTTGATGTATTTGATGAATGAATAGAGCTACAAAGTGTAAAGATAACTTTTTAAGTCTTTAAACCTTAAACATCTCAAACAATCCATTTGGAATAAAGTACAATACTTTAGCTATGGACATCAATAATGCATTTTCCTCTTTTATCCTTTGAAAAGAAGGAAATATCCCAAGAAACTCTATTAAAACCTTAAATTTTCTTGGTATTGGCCTAGATGAAATCATGAAGTAGCTTGTTCATATTTTCATATCTCTTTAGAGGGAGACCAACCCATGGCGAAAAACGTATTAGTTGTAGCAAGAAATCTAGTGCAAATCTAAAACTTACTGACCAATAAAGAGGCTTGGAAATCTAGTAAATAATTTTCAAACATTTAACCTTTATATCCATTTCCAAGAATTTTTTAAACCAAACTAGCAAAAGAATCATCCTCTAACAATAACATGGAGTCCGATTCCATTATAGGTTAAAGCCTAAATATTTTGAGATATTTTTAAGACAATCCATAGCTTCATAGAAGGAATATTTATTTTCAACTACAATGAGAAAGGAATCCTCTAGAAAGTGACCATTCAAAAGCTAGCTATTCGAATTGGGGAGATACGATAGTTGAGCACCCTAACTTTGCGCTTCTCAAAATCTTATGTGGAAATTTCAAATCACTCTCAATTTTTTATAACAGCTTACTTGGCAAGTCCCCTGCTTATAACTAAGGTTTCAGAGCCACATCATCAAATATGATGCCACATCAACATGCTTTTTCTCAAGGTGTCTAAAAATGTCAAAAAAAAGCAAGACCAATAATTGTGCACTAAGTCATGTTTTACTGATGCACTGATGTGGCATCACATGATTTGTTGCATTTTACATATAAAGAATACATTTCATTCAATTATGTGTAGTCATCATCAACACTAACAACTTAAAGTCACAACAATATTATTAAAAATATTGAATGTTAAATCAACAAGTGCTATATAGATCCTCTCCTTTGAATAAGAGAAAAAAAACCTCTCCTTTTAAGTAAGAAAAAAAAATACCACCCAAAAAAAAGTGAATAAAGACATGGTATAAAAAAAAGGTACCAAGTATTTTTTTTAGAACAGTTAATAGTGAATACGAAGGTGGCACTTTTTTAGTGCAATATAAGAGTTCGCAAATGTTCGTCACTTATTCAATCCCTGCTCGGAAACTCAAAATACAAAAGAGGTTTTTGGTGGGCCATTTACCGACATTTCTTCTACACGGAGTGGCATTTCTTCTGGTCGTCCTTTTGAACGTGGAATCCTGGCAAGTATGTCTTTTTGATCAGTGTTTTCCCCATTTCTTTGACGATTCCTTTAAAAAGAAACTAGGTAATAAGAGATAATCCCGTGTTTCTTCATTGCATAACTGATAACACAGATGAAATACAAGGTAATTTACCAACTGATGGCTAATTACCTGATGCTGTGCATCCCGATGTTTCTACTGGTGGAAGCCTACTCTTCTCTCACCACTGCACAGGATACCACTTTCATCTTCAACCACTTCAATGCCACAACCACAATAAAATATGGTGCAGCTGCCTCAGTACAATCCAAGGCAATCTTCCTTACAAATCACTCAGAGCGCGTCATTGGCCACGCTTTTTGTGACAAGAACGTCCCCATGAAAAGAAGCGGCTCGGTAATCTCATTCACCACAACCTTCATATTCGCCATTGTTCCTCAGCCCCGCTCGGACGGTGGTGACGGGCTCTGCTTCGTCATGGCGGCCACACCCGCTCTCAATGGCAGCATCGCCAGTTAGTTCTTAGGCCTCGTTAACACTTCCGGCGACAGCAAAGAGTACAACCATATTTTTGCTGTAGAGTTCGACACGGTTAAGAGCATAGGCATGAATGAAAATGATAGCAACCATGTGGGAATCGATCTCAACAGTGTAACGTCGGTGGCCGCGGAACCTGCTGGTTACTGGCAAGGGAATACATTAACGCCCATTAATCTAAAGAGTTCGCATAATATAAGGGCCTGGATTGACTACAATGGCGACTCAAAGCAGCTCGACATAAGCATTGCACCAGTCGGGGAAGCGAGGCCGCAGAGAGCCCTGGTGTCGAAGAAAGATTTGGATTTGGATGGGATTATAGAAGACCACATGTACGTTGGGTTTTTAGCTTCTACAGGTGAAGTTTACCTTGCACTCACTACTTCAATGTCTTTCTGTAAACATTACTTTGCTTGAAATATACATCAATATTACAGAAGCGTACCATAACCAGAACGAAAAGGAACTTGTCTGTTTTTTTGATATTTAGAACTGCCTTATGATATCACATCAATTAAAAAGTAGATGAAGTAACTGGACAATGTAGGATGTAGATTCTTTCACGGAGATTCAACAGGGCTTGGAGTGCATCTACATAGTAGTTATTTGAACTACTTTATGGAATTTAATCAAAAGGAACATAAAAAGTGGCAATACATAGTATAGTCCATGAGTGTACAAAATTAATATAATATTATATAAGTTTCACCAAAATACAAAATATAAGATCATTATATAGAAGTGATCATACCAAAGAGAAGAGGGTCCACATCATCTCAAGGAAGGGGACCAGTTCATGAAGAGGACTCATGTGGGCAGATTTAGTGCCATTCATTCGTCTTGAGCATCTTGTACTACTAAGGGAACAAACAAACATCCTTTATCCTAGTAGTGGAGGATTAATCAATCTCATGTTTGCATAGTCTTGGTTTAGAGATGCTCACCTAAGTGCCTCACATGTAGGTGAGCTCCACCCTCTTTGGTGAGGAGGGAATAACAAATGGTTGTAATTATGAGAGTTACTCTACCACTAAGTTGCGATTCCTAACATGGGTTGATGAGACAAATGTTATTCATAGTATATAAAACATTTCCTTATTAATGTAAGTTCTAGAGGAGTTGGAGTTTTAGAGCTATTTTTTTTCCTAGAGCCTAGATTTGAAAAAACAAAAAGGTGAGCTAATAAACATTCTTATTAATAGAGAATTACTTAGAGATAAATCCATTCTTAAAGATTTGGAGTTTCTATTCTTTCAATGTTGAAAAATAATAATGGCTTTGAAGAAATTCTAACCACAAGTAATATAAGTTAGCCACTAAACAATTTATCAAGCAGAGAAAATCTCTATGAAAAAAGTTCATTGAGATGGAAGGCTGAGAAAATGTAGTAAATCTAAGTCCATGTGTACTTTGGTCCAATAAAGAAATCTAGAATAAATGCTTGAATGACTCAATATTGTTGTAGGTGGGGAACCTTGAGTGCAAAATCCTAATATTTAGGAGTCTTTTAGGTATAGGGTAGCCCTTATGAAACCAAACACCAAATAAATAATGCAAAATTAAGCTCAAACCACACTTTCCAAATCAACTTGAGCTAAAAGAACCAAGTTTGAGGCAAATAATTTAAACTCCAATGGTGGTTTAACTTCTTGAGAGCCAAGGAGAATGTATTGAGAATTATACATAAAAACCATAGAGTGTAGTTCTTACCTAGTTCTTAAAAAGCATGTCATAGTTTTAACACAAAGCCTTCCATTAATCAATGAATGGTTGAAGACCTATCCTATCCAACATGAATACAAAATAAGATCTTAAATATGAAGGATAAAAGGTGTATATCATAATCGATAATCTTGTATTTCTTCTATACTATAGACCAAAGAGTTTAGTCTTTGTAATTATCAAGATTGTACACAATATATTCATGTCTTTTCTAAAATTCTTGTGAACCAAAATTCTTGGAGTCTTGTTCAAAGGTAGACTAGAGCTATAGATGATGGGAGGCCACCAAATGTTATGGTCATTAAAGGAAAGACTAGTCCTAAACCCATCTCTAACACATTTTGAGAAATAATTTGACTAACTCAAAAGCCTTCAAGATGAGGTGATTTGAAGAGTGTTTGGAGACCACATCTTTCTCAAACCTTCTTGATGAATTTGGTGAATGAGTAGAGATACAATATCTAAAGATACCTTTTCAATTCTTTAAACCTTAAACATCTCAAATAATCCACTTAGAACAAAGTATAACGCTCTATCTATGGACATTAATAATGTATTTTCATTTTTTGTCCTTTGAAAAGAAGGAAATAACCCAAGAAATTCTATGAAAACCTCAAATTTTCTTGGTATTGGCCTAGATGAAATCATGAGATAGTTTGGTGATATTTTCATGTCTCTTTTAAGGGAGACCAACATAAGGAATAATGCTTACATTAGTTGTAGCAAGAACTTTAGTGTAAATTTAAAACTTTCTGATCAAGAAAAGAGGCTTGGTAATCTAACCAAAAAAAAAAAGCATGTGTTGAAGTATATGCTACCAAAAGGTGGGAGGATAATTATGAAAATATATGGAAATGCCAAGCAATTAAAACATTTTCCCTTTGGCTATAAATTTCTAATATTTTTTAAACCAAACTAGTAAAGGAATCATACTCTAACTATAGAATGGATTCTTATTACATTATAGGTTAGAGCTTGAATACTTTTAGAAATTTTCAAGACAATCCATGGCTTCATAAAAGTAATATTTATTTCCAACTATAATAAGAAAGGAATCCTCTACAAAGTGACCATTCAAAAGCTAGCTATGCAAATTAGGGAAATATATTCTCTTGACGAATCCTTGCTCTTCTATTTGTGCAAGGCAACAACCAAAAGATTTAGTGAGAAGCTAAATCATCAACAAAGAGGATTCGAACTATGGAGAGAAAAAAATGTGAACAAACCTTGATTATTTGAGAATGGTGAAATTAGAAGGTCACCCAATGTGGTCATAGTCCTTCTCAAAGTCAAGCTTAAGGAATATTAATGCTACCAAGAGGATCAAACCTATTCATTCCTTGCATAGCACAATGATATTATCTAGGTTTTATATGCTCTTAATAAACCTTATTTTCTCTAATATAACAATTGTAGGAAAAAGTAGAAATATTTGACTAATATTTTGTAGGATACATTAAACAAAGTGATACTTTAGAAACTAGTAATGATATTTGAATCTCTAATCATAAGAATAAAAATAGAAATACCTTGTTGATGGTATCACTTAAGATTTATTCTATAGAGCCTCCATATAATTTGAATAAAGTTCAGTCATGCTTGAAAAAATACTAAGTGGATTTTTATAATTCACAAGGAAATCCATCAAAGAATGATACTTTACCATTGACCATTTGTGAGTCCTCTTTTTTCTGTAAAATATTTCAAATTTTACTCAACTAATTACATAAATTTTAATATTTAAATGGCACTTTGCATGCCCTTTATTTTTCAATTCTTGTAAATAAATTTCTATATAATTTAATATTGAAATTCATGTGTTATTACTTTAAGAAGAAATTCATGTATTATCACCTTACAAACATCTAAATATTAATAAAAAAAGAAATAAATGGGACAATTGGTCATAAAATGTCTTAAATGTTCCCATTAGTGGTTTTAAGAGGTAGAAATCATCTATGCAACCAAGCATTAAAAATAATTATGCATAAGGTTGGTCACAAATATCCTTTAGCTACACTAAGACAAAAAAAAGGAGGATGAGGGTTTGCGCATGTTTTCACTTCAATCAAATTCTTCCTTTACACATGTCTTAGGTGGCCAAAAATACATTAGGGCTATGATAGAGATGAATAATTGAAATCTCATGTTCAAAAATCCTTGAATGTCCATTAATTTGAGGATCCTACTGATACAAAAGAGGTGGAGAAAATTATTTTTGTATTATATGGGAATTTCAAACCTAATTGAATATGTATTTTTTTAATTTTGAGAAAAAATATTTTCAATAATGTCACTGGTTTGATTTCGTTCATCAATACATGATCTTATGCTAAAATAATATAAGATATATATGTTATGTATCTATAAAAAATAAAGAATAAAGAATAAAATAGTATATTATTTTGAGTAAAATCTCATGATTCAACAAATGGGTCATAACAAAATTGCTCCCTTCCATTTTTCGTAATTAAATTTATGGATTGATTTAATTAATCTAAATAAATTAAAAGATACTCCAAACAAAAATATAGATGTTTATGATGTCTTATTGATTTCAAATGTTGATGCAATGCTCCTAGATGCTCAAATATATCTTTGAATGGATAAATGCTCTAGTTGATGGATGTCTAAATTAACTTAAGGATTTTTCTATTATACAACACCAGGCTAGCACCACCATTTGAATATTTTTTACTTTAGTCGGTCGGAAATGACAAGTTGGAAGTGAGTTGGCTTAGGCCTATATTAAAATTAGATTAGGGAAGTTGAGGATGCGATTTTGAATTAGGGTATATAATAATAAATCTGAAAATTAGGTTCAAACAATTGAAGAATAGGGACTCAAACTTTGATAAGGTGTGAGCTATACACCAACTCTTACATATAAATACAAACATTGGACACTAATATTTATTACCTTTAAAACTAATGGTCAAATTGAAACAAAAAAATAGAAAAAATGTTAAAATGTACTATTTACCTTTACAATACTATTTTATTTAAAATTAATAATCAAGTCATACAAGATACACATAAGAAAAAAATTATAAACATATTTATTTTATATATTTCCTTTAAATTAAAAATATTAATGTGTTTTGCATAACTATTATTTATAGTTTAATTTGATAATAGGTATAAGGTAAGTGAGATCTATTAAATTAAATTAAAATATGTAATTCTTATTAATTATATATTTCTTAAATCTAATTAATGTAAATTTAATTTAAATATAATTTAATTATATTTATATTAAAGTATTTACAAATGTTTTAGTAATTTTTATAAATTTATCATTTCATTCCAAATTGTGTATATTTTAGTTGGTATTGGCATGGTGTGTTGGTTTAAAGGTGGCATTGTTGTTCTTGCCACCAAGGTTCAAACCCCGTTGGGGTGGTGTTGTTGAATGGTTGTATTTCAGTTCATAGCGCTGGTTCAAAATCGTTTACCCCTTGAATAAAAAAAAAATGTATATTTTATCAATTAAAATAAATTTTGATAAATATCATGTATGTTAATATTTTATTATTAAAATATTAAATACTTTCAAATTTTAAAATATATTTATAAAATTTATTGAACTAACTTTTATTACTTTAAACACTCTTATAAACACTTCCTTTTATTGAATTAATTTATGTATGTTTTCATAATAATGTGAATAAAACTTCAAATTAAGGAATTCAATAGTAATTTTAAGACTTCTCATATCTTTTTATTTTAAGTTGTTGTAATTTTTATTTATTTATAAATATTGATTTTTGATATTTTTGAATTCTTATTTATAAAATAATTATTTAATATTATTTATTTAAATCTAGTGGAATGAATATTTATCAATTTTTAATATCAAATAATTGAAAGAGATCTATTATTTAATATAAACAAATCTTATCAAACTAAAAAATAATATTTCTTTCACATGTAAAATTATTTACAACACACAATATTAACTATAATATTCAATATGGGGATGACCTCGCAGTGCAACTTGCAAGTTGCAAGCAACAACTTCCCTGCTATCTTGAGTTTGAATCCTACCAATGGAAGGTGGGACAAACTATCGCTCGCCAGAGAAAGAAGGGAACGTTGGACGATGCACGAATGACAAGGAATGCCTGTGCAAGGGTGGCATTGATTAGCGCACAAAGGAGGGGTTGGGTGGCACGCGAGCCTGGGTGATCCAACAATACTGGTTTACAATTTTTGGCCAAACTAGACACTGGAATAATTTTTTCTAACTAAATCTTTAATTTCGGGCAACTATAGCGGCTAAACTATGAGGAATTTGAAGATGATGCAAACTAGAGTTTCGTGACATTTTGTCTGTATATTCTAAATATATTTTTTCCAAAATTTTTGGAATCAGATTGCACTTCTTTTTCCATCTCCTTCGAAAACTAGTTTTTTTTCAGAAAATAACATTTTTAAGGAGTGACGTTCATCATATAACGCATAAATTTTTTTCCATGAAGGATAAAATTCTAATTCTTTCGAATTTAGATTTGTAACCTCGATATCTAGTGCTTCCACTTGGTTAGATAGTTTTTTATTTAATATTTTTTCTTTAATCAAGTTTCAAAGTCAAACCAATTATAATTTGGACATAGGTTGACCATATAACACGTAACTTTTTTTATATGTATCAAAATTCATTTTTTTTTGTTGAATCAAGGACTTCAATATCTGGTGCACTCATATTTTTCAATTTTTTTTGATAATCTATTACTTTTCCACAAGTGTAGAACAAAGAGCTTGATTTTCGGTGAAAAACCTATGTTTAATAAAACTATAAAATCAAATACATAATAAAACCAAAACATATTAAAATTATAGTTGTTAGATAGCTCATTCCAAGGACTACCTAGTTCCAGTTGGGTTTGTGAAGTCTCCTCCATTTTCATCCTCAACCCGAGCTTCGAAACACAAAATTTTGGACATTTTTGATGCCAAAGGATGACAAGGTGGGAATTAGGGGGTCTGAGTGAACTAGGGGAGGTTTGAACGAACCCCAAGGGGTTTGGTCAAACCAGGGTTCATTCAAACCCCCTCTCAAAAAGTGTCTTTCTTTGTTTTTTTGGCGGGAATGGGGTCCACCTTGCATTTAACTGGTTTGCACGAACCAAGGTTCATTCAAACCCTTTTTTGGTTCATTCGAACCCCAAAAACCAAATTTTCTTTTATGGGGTCATTTTTTGCCACTTTTCCTTCCTCACTTAAATTGTAAACCACTTTTGTGGGTTTACCCCGCTACTACGAGGTCCAAGAGCTGGAGGGATCAATAGAGAGGTGGAGCTTGAAGGGGTGTTAAGACAAAGGATTGGTGTTGGGTCTTGCAAGGAGATTGGCGGGAATGCAGCAAGGTGAAGCAGACAAGAGGATTGGCATTGGGTCCTACAGGGAGTTTGGCGGGGATGCAGGCAGGTGAAGTAGACAGGAGGAATGGTGTCGGGTCTTGCAGCGAGCTTGGTGGGAATGTAGGCAGGTGAAGCAGATGGAGGAATGACGCCAGGTCCTACAGGGAGCTTGGAGGGAATGAAGGAAGGTGTAGGAATATGAATGGTGGGGATGAGGTCCCTCGAATGTGACCTCATTGGTTCATAGCTCTAATCAAAAGCGACAGGTGTTGCCCCTTAGCAGCAATTTATCAAGCAAAAAAAAAACTATAATATTCAATATAATTATATCTACTAACATACCATGTGACACCTTTAATAATACTATTGGTCTGTATGTGTGAACTTAATAAATCAAAATACAACTATAATGGAGATTATGTTATAATTGATAGTTTCTTCTACAAGCTACAATCTAGAGACTTTTCTTTTAGTTTCTTATGCATAGCTTAGCTATGTACAAGCTTATGTAACTTATATTCAAGTTCATAACATGAAACTAAGGCAATCAAAAGACTTTAATTTCTTAGCTATGGCTGAGATTTCCAAAACTGTGTAGCTTAGATTTCACTCGACATGAAATTGAGGTGACAAATGTAAATTTTGAAATAATAAAGAATACAACTTGTTTGATCTCAAAACTACAATCCTACAACCTTAGAGAATGTACACATGATCTAGACTTGGGATGTATGTTGATCTATATATAAGGGAACAACCCATCATTAGACTATAGATAATTAGAGCCTAATTAACAATAGTGGATCCTCCTATACACTTTTAGATCTATAAAATGATGAGTGTGATTTTAGAGGTCATTAACAAAAAAGTTCAAGGGAGATAAAATATACAAGGTCTTTACTAAACCATATCCTATCCACACTAAAACCCCAAGGTTTGTCACTAAGTATTTAAGTGTGCTAGCTTACTATGAACAAGTTAGTAGATTACACATACAACTAAAGAGATAACATAGGTCATTCCCTTAATATGAATCATCTTAAATTTTTCTTACTGCGATCAAGAGTTGTTAGCCTATCTAAATGATGCAAAAAAAAATGCAAAAGACAACAAACAACACTCAACACCTGAAGATAGGGCTACATTAACTCAAACAAAATAAAGATAAGAAAGCTGATTTTTTACGTTGTTCAAGTTGCTCCTTGGTTGGCCCTTTGATGATTGATGTTTTGTGTGCTCCTTTGATGGCAAGAGTGTTAAAAGTGGATGCAAAATGATAAGGGTTTAATACGGATTCAAATGAGAGATGTGGATATTTTGATGGATCAACAAAATGGATGCAAGAGCTTGAGGATTCAACAATGGTGGATGATAGTATGAGTTTATGAGATTTGAAGTTTGAATGCTTGAGCTTGAAGATGCAAAATGAGAGGGTGAAGCCAAAAATCCTCTATTTTAGAGGAAATGCCTCTAGGGAATTAAACAGTCAAGATCTTTCCAACATGGGTAAGATGAAGGGCTGTGGTGAGTTGAGGATTTACAAGCCCTCACATCTTGCCATGTGGAAGATGAGATGTCAAGAGGTCAGGTGATGTGGAAAATGACATATGATCTAGAGGTACTTGCAAGTACCTTGGGATGTGACTGATGTGACCTCTCAATGATCCACATGGGGAAGGGGAAAGCTTTGGAAGAATAAAAGTGAATTTTTAATTCACATGATTGGGGATATCTTAAGGATAAGACAAGGTCCTTAAAAAGGTAAGTACTTGTCCTCATGTGACTGATGTGACAAGTGAAGAGTTCTAGAACTCAATTTGCATGGGGAAGAGGAGAGTCTTGAAGGTATATTTGGAAGGACATGGGGATAATAAAAAGAATTTAATATTCCTTGGGAGATGAGAGAGTTGACCAAGATGTTGATTAGAGTAGCTAATCAATGATTAGAAGACAGTTAGTGGCTAATGAAGATTATGATCCAACTTGCAAAAGTTGGAGGATGTGACACATCCTAATCATGGATTAGGCATGTGCACATCCCTAATGATAGGATTAGGAGGTGGATTATGATTAAGAAAAGTGATGGAGGATGTGACATGTGAGGAATTAAATAAATGTATTATTTATTTAATTATTTGAGGAATTATGTATAAATAATTATTAACTAAATACCTTAGGGATTTAGAAGAATTTAAGGATATTGATTAAATAATAGAAATATTACTTAATTAATGCAAATAAGCATATATTTAGATGAACAAGGATAAATTTGGAAAAATGTAAGTGTCCAAATTTAAGTGTCTATACTTACAACACATGCAATCTGGAACCCACACAAGCATAATCCTATATTGATATGCTTGACATGAGCTCTCACATGATGTAGCAAAAGTTATAATAATATATCATGCAAGTGGATAAAACTCCAATAACATAATTCTTGAAAGGTGTCACAAATTTTATCTCGCAAAATGTTTAGCATGGTCTATAAAACTAAACTTTGCATAATAGCATGACTTAATCTAATGCTAAACTATTGAGGGGGGAAAATAGATATATTTGAATAAAATATTTATTCATTTAGCCACTTAGAATAGGTGCTTATTAGTTAGCAAACACCATCAAACTAGAGAGAGAAAGAGAGAGATCAACTGAATTTACAATAAAGAACAAGAATTTCACACACATGTAAATCAATAACATAACAAACAATCACATTATTAAAACTACTTCATATGCCCACTTAGAAATATCCCATATATATTACAAAAGATCACTATAAAGGATTTGTACAATGGTTTCATAATGTGAAGACACTTGCTAATAGACAATGTAATAGGTCAAAAAATGTGACCTCAAAAGTCTCATTATAGAAATTCCTAAAAAAATTTAGTTACACATGGGTACATACAAATAATAGAGCAATATCTACTTGAAACATATATGACTAAACAACTTCCTACAACTAAAATGAAAGGAAGCCATATACAACTAAACAACTTCCTACTTAACATTCAAAGGAGAGAAATGCTAAAATAGGTAAGATCCAAGAATTTTAGAAAGATTGTATCATGCATGCAATAATGCGAAACATAAAATAAAAATACTTGACACAATATATACCCTCATAAAACCCTTCCAAAAAAACCCAACTAAGGAGCTTTAACGTATTATTCAATAATCAAAATTGTCATGCTATAATACAATTAGAGTTTCTACTCTTTTATCAAAAAACTAACTATATCTAGAGAAACTTTGGTAGCATAACCCCCTACAAATAAAAGTGCATACATATCTCAGACCTAAGCACCATATTTATAACCATTCCCAAATAAGAGACCATGATAACAAGTAGGAGAATAAGAAAATAAAATACAATTTTTCTTTCAACTTTTATTGAACTTTAGTTGCAAAAATTCAATGTAATGTAATGTAGATGAAGAAATCCAACATATTTATTTCCTCTACTTAAATATAAAATGGTCTAGTTGTCAAACAACCAATAACAATTTTACCTTTCATACATGCACAAAAGTGGTAAATAGTTTCAATTCAAGTCCTCAAGGACTAGGGATTATTTATTGTATATATAAATCCTATTTCCTATTGCCAAGATTTTAAGCTTTCTTGACTTAATAATGCTAATAAAGTCCATCATGTCAACTACATTTACAAGAACTAGGATTAAATATTCTTAAATTATCAAAACACACATAAAATTATTTTGAAGAATTTACTAGTAGAATAACTTAATCTAAAAAAAATTAGAATTGAAATAAAATTGGTATAGATAATTAATTAGCTTTATAGTCTATATGGTAAATTAACCCATAATAAATATGTCAAATGACATTATTCATTGATAGATATACCCCTCAAGAGTTGTCTATAAGTTAAACTCAAATATTGGAAACACATTGTAGTCAATTAAAAGCTCCAACCATCTATGGCTAGTTCAACATGTATACAATTTAAACTTAGTACATTTGTATAATTTGATTGCATGCACAAAATAGTGTCAGATCACTTCACAATTAGGTACAATTAATCAAGTGTGCCCAAAAGGACCTCGCAATTGTATCTAGACTAGGTTTTACTTTGGGTAGGGGGGAGGACCCAGTAGTTGAGCATGTTTCAATAGTTGTGATAGTAGTTGTTTATATAATTCCCAATAGTTGTGATAGTAGTTGTTTATATAATGTCCAATAGTTGTGACTTGACTATCCATAATTAAACAAAATGTATTCCTCTGATCTAAAAAGCAACCAATCATGTGATGCCACATCAACGCTCAGCTACCCATGCTATGAATGCACAAGTATTGGTCTCAATTTTTTTTGGGCCTTTTTGGACACCTTGACAAAAAGCATGCTAATGTGGCATCATATTTGATGATGTGACTTTGAAATGAAAGTTATAAGCAGGGGACTTGCCAAGTAAGCTACTGTAAAAAATTGGGAGTGATTTGAAATTTTCATGTAGGATTTTGAGAAGCGTGAAGTTAGGGTGCACAACTACTGGGTCCTCTCCCCTAGCCTTGGAATTCAAAAGTGCATCCATCTAGTTGGTTGGGGCCTAAAATTCTATATTCTCTCATACAATCCTAGAATTTTCAACTTTCTTTCTAGAAAAGGTAATGAATCTAACTATGCACATGCGAGTATTCGTTTTCTTAGGTCTATAGTGTTGTTACAAAAAAATTGTCTAATACCAAAGTACATCTAATAGTGATTCTACTCCATGGCATTTTTTCATTGAGGTATTTTGTCAAAACCTTTGACATTGTGCATGTATGTTCACATATGTAGTATCTATGTGTATCTAAGACTTTTTCCACTAATTTTTTTGTTTAGATTTTAAAACTATTAGACATTTTATTGATAGGCATAACTAGTACAAGTAACAAGTATTTGTTAGAAAGAAAGAAAATGCAATGGCACAATATATATCTTATAGAAAGCAAGATAAATTTGATATTTCATATAAGGTGAAAATCTCTCATCTTTAAGAGGTTTTCAATGTAATTGTTTATAGATTCTAGTAGCATTTTTCACGTTCAATAGAGAAAATATTGTAGACAAATTATATCTTTAAAAAGATTTGTGAATGAGAACTTTACAAGTCTTGTTTTGGTTTTCTTGTAATTTTATGAGAGAATATTGAATTATCTTGCATCAACAGGTAATTTCCCTCTAGTTGAGGATCATTACATTTTGGCATGGAGCTTGGCAACTGGAAGCAACAAGGCTCCAAATTTAGACATCTTGCATCTTCCTTCCTTTTATGCCAAAAGTCGCAAGTGGTACACTAATACAAAGTTCATATCCACTATTATAATATGCTCAACAGCTCTCATCTTGGGACTCATTTCAGGCACAATTTATTAGCTCAAAAAGATAGAATACATAGAATTCTACGGAAAATGAGAGCTGCAATATTGGCCACACAGATATAGTTATAGACAACTCAACCTTGCCACAAAGGTAATAGTGAATGGAAGGGAAATTTTATGAAATCCTCATGAATATTTTAGCAACTTAGCTTCCATTTCCCTCAGCATAATCCAAGCATATTATTTGATGTTCACAAACTTTTTTGTTGTATCACTATTCTCTCAGCTACTTTTGTAATTGCATTCTTAAAATTTAAATTGCTTTGTTCAATATTTAAAAAAACAAAACTTTTCAATTATTAATTCGACAAACTGAACAAGCTATTGGGCTATTCAAACCTTCCAGATGATGAGGCTGGGCTTAGCTTAAATTGACTAATTACATGTCTGTTACACATACGGGCATGCATCTGATTAATGTGCTAATCTCACAGTGTGAATCTCATTTCTTACCAAAATCCTGCCATCGCTGGGTAATTGCTAGTCAGGCAAATTTAACTCTTTAACCCCATTTTTTAAATTCATTGGATCTTGATAGCATTTCATTACTTTATTTTTGTTTTAAGATCTATTTTTCTTGCTATACTCAGGTCAGAAAGCTTTAAGTCAGCGATAAGCCTTATTTGTTACAAAATTGTGCCCAGTGCAAATTTTTAATACTGCCAACACTTTTTTCTCTAAGGTGAAAGAGAACTCCGAATAAGGGATTTACCACTGTGTTTTTATTGCAGGGTTTCAGGGAAGACAATATTCTTGGCTATGGGCGCTCTGAGCGTGTATACAGGGGAACTCTGCCTTCCGGCGAAGAAGTCGCTGTGAAATGTATCACAAAAGACTGCACAGAAGGAAAGAAGGAATTCATGGCAGAAATCTCCAGCCTTGGGCGGCTGCAGCACCGCAACCTGGTACCCCTCAGGGGCTGGTGCAGAAAAAACGAGCGCCTCTTCATCGTCTACGACTACATGTCCAACGGAAGCCTTGACAGAAATTTGTTCAGTCCGGAATTGAAGCTTACATGGGCTCAGAGATACAAAATTCTCACGGATGTAGCAGCCGGGCTGCTATACTCACACGAGCAGTGGGAAAAAAGAGTGGTGCACAGGGACATTAAATCCAGTAATATATTATTGGACTGTGATCTGAATGGCCGAGTAGGGGACTTTGGGCTGGCAAGGTTATATGACCACAGTGAAAAACCCCAAACTACTCATGTGGTGGGCACGCCGGGGTACATTGCACCTGAGCTTATCCATTCTGGTAAAGCTTCTCCTTCCACAGATGTGTTCAGCTTTGGGGCTCTTATGCTGGAGGTTGCCTGCGGAAGGAAACCTGTAGATGCTCAAGGTGTGATTTTGGTTCAATGGGTTTGGGATTTGTATGCTAATAAGAGATTACTGGATGCTGTTGATCAGAGGCTTGGGGACGATTACGATAAGGGAGAGGCTGAGATTGTGCTTGTAGTGGGGCTTGTGTGTTCAAACCCTGATCCAGAGGAAAGGCTTAGCATGAAACAAGTGTTGCAGATACTTTGCGGTGAGGCCGCTTTGCCTGTGAATCTTCTTGTGCCCTCGGCTGTTAAGCATTCTTACATTGACATTGCAGACTTGAATTCGTTCGCTGCAACTTCTTTGGAGCTCTCTGAAAGACACAGTTAGGGTTCTTGCATCCCACCGTTTTGCATTCGTCAACAGCAAATGTCTAAACTTCTTTAGTGTAACGTCGATTTTTTTGAATTTGTCATTGCAAGTATGGAAATCATGCATTTTTTTCATTTTCTACGGACAACTAATTAGAATTAAAAATTAAATGCTTTAATTTAAGTTTTAAATGTGCCATTTAAATATTGTATTATCTAATTTTAAAAGAAAATAAAAGTCTACAGGTATTTTCATAAAAGAAAATTAACTAGCAATCGCACTTTGGTGTGCAATGGGTACGCCGAAGATGTGTGTAAGATAAATTGGGGAAAATTTTGGTCTATTTTTTGCATACATGTGTTCAATATACATGAGGTCAATTGGTAGTCCATTTAGAAAGTGATGTTTGTGCATCAAGGGTCTCAAATTTTAATGGAAAAATGACAGCTTCAAATCAATTATGCATCCACTTACAAGGATCTACACACAACTAAAACAAAACCTCTAAATCAAAAAGATAATCAAGCTCCATTACCAATAGGCTCATGTTATGCTTCAAATAGGGAGAGAGGGAGAGGGAGGGAGAGGTAGGGATGGAAAGAGGCAGAGATATAGGGGGAAGAGCAAGGGAGAGACAAAGGGGTAAGGAGATAGAGATAGAGATGGAAATGAAATCGGAAATGGAGATGGAGATGGAGGAGAGGGATATGGAGAGGAGAGGGGGATAAATAGAGAGATAGGATAGAGGGATAGATAGAGATGGAAGACATAAATATATAGTGACGAAGAGAAAGGGAGAGAGAGGGGGAGAGAATGAGATAGGGAGAGATAGGAAGACAAAGATATAGGGAGTGATATATAAGAGGTAGAGATAGAAAGGTATAGGGGTAGAGAGACATGGAGAGATAATAAGATAGAGATAGAGGGATTGATGAAGGAAGAAATATAGAGAGGTAAAGAGATAGATATAGATATAGAGGTAGAGATAGGGAGGGAGAAACAAGGAGTGTGTGTGTGTGTGAGAGATAGAGGGGTGGGGAGGGGAAGGGCGGTGATAGTTATGTATAAATATATAGAGGGAGGGAGAAGAAGGAGAAAAATAGAGGAGATAAGAGAGAGAAGCATAAATATATAGAAATAAGGAGTTATAGGGAGAGGGTGAGAAAGGGAGAGATAGATATAGAAAGAGGGAGAGATAGGGATAGAAAGGAGGGATGGAGAGATAGCTACAACTTGGGAAAGATAGAGGGGGTGAGATATAAAGAGTCAAAGAAAAAGATAGAGAGATAAATATATGGAGGGAGAGATGGAAGGAGAGACAAAGAGGGAGAGAGCTAAATAGAGACAAAAAGAGGGAAACAATGAAAGAGAGGGAGTTGGAGAGAGCAAGATAAAGATATAGGAAGTGATATATAGGGAGAGGTAGAGAGGGATATAGAGAGAGTAGAAGAGATAGAGAAAGAGATTGAGTGAATAAGTGAGAGAGATAGAGATAATGGGATATAAAGAGTGAGTGAGAGAGGGATAGATGGGAAGATAGAGATAGAGGGAGGAAGAGATAGAGATAAAGGAGGTGAGTGTGAGAAATAAATAGAGATAAATATAGGGAGGGTGTGTGTGAGTGAGAGAGATATTGAGATAGAGATAGAGAGGGATATATATATATATATAGAGGGAGAGGGAGAGGGAGAGAAATAGAGAGAGGATAGAGAAGTAGAGAGACATAGAAAGAGAGAGTGATAGAGAGAGAAAGAGATTAGGAAAGATATAGGGGAAAGAGAGAGAGAGACATGGAGAGGTAATGAGATAGAGATAGAAAAGAAGATAGAGATAGAGACAAAGATGGATATGGAGAGAGAGGGAGAGAGAAATAGAGATATAAAGAGGGGAGACAAAGAGAGGGAAATCTATGGAGGGATAGAAAGATATAGGAAGTTATATATAAAGATAGGAAGAGAGAGGGAGATATATATATATATATATATATATAGAGGTACAAATGTAGAGATATATATAGAGAGATATAGGAAGAGAAAGAGCTTGATATCTTTATATCTCTATATCTCTCTATCTCTATGTTTCTCTATTTTCCTCTCTATCTCTTTCCCTCTCCCTATCTCTCTCTCTCCCTTACTCTCTTTTGCTATCCCTATTTATCTCCTCCCCTCTCTCCCCTTTCCCTCTTTATCTTTCTACCTCTATATATTTTTTGTCTCCTTCTATTTCTCTATCTCACTCTCTATGTGATTATATCTATCTATATCTCTCCTCTTCTCTCTTTTCCTCTTGCTCTTTCTTTATCTCTCTTCTTATCTCTTTCTATTTGTCTCTCTTTATTCCTCTATATATCTACTGCTATCTCCATATCTCTATCTCTCTTTTATCTCTCTATATCTCTTTGTCTCCCTCTCTATCTCTCTATTTCTTTTTCTCTCTATCTCTATATCTCTATCACTATCTTTTTGTCTCCTCTCATTTTGTATCTCCCTCTCCCTCTCCTTATCCCTCCATTTCTATCTTTGTTTCTCTCTATCTAACTCTCTTTATCTCTCTCTCTTTGTCTATCTGCATCTCTCCTCCTTTGTCTCATTTGCTGCCTCTCTCTTTCTCTCTTCTTTTCTTTCTATTTTTTCTCTAGATATGTTTCCATATCTTATCTCCATCTCCATCTCTCTTCTCTCTTCCTCTCTCTATCTATTTTCCTCCTTAAGTGTGCAATGGGTACACTAAAGAGGTTATAAAGGTGAATTATCATATCCTTAATCAAATGATAGGCCACCCTAAGCATAAATCCCTAGGGACATGTGTTATTCTTGGATTGTTGGCCTAAAATGACTAAACAAAAGTTATCTTCTCTCTCTCGCACACACTATAACTTTTAATTTAGATTTAGAGTTTGAAATTAATTTTATTATATAAATTTAAATAAAAATTCGAAATAGAATTATTATACAATACTTAAACTTTAATAAGACAAATAATTATAAATTAAATCAATTCTAATATTTTTTAATTATTATTTATAATTTTATAAGAAGACAACTAATAAAAATAAATTTCAAACTTAAATATAAATAAAAAATTAAAATAGAATAACTTAATGCAAAGTCAAAATATACCAAAATCCAAATATTAATAAACATTATAATTTTAAAAAATAATAATCAATAATAAAAATTGCAAGTTAATAAATGATTAAATTAAAAAAAAAAACCAAAATTTTGATTTATTAGAATTGAAATAATAATAAAATATGTATCTAAAAAAGATAATTAATATATTACAAACAATATTAACGTTAATTGAAAGATAAACTCAATTAACAAATAAAAAAAATATTATAATATTATCAAATAAACCATAAATATAGTTAAATTATTAAATAAGTTAAATTTTTTAAAATAAAATGATACTTTAAATAAATATTAAAATTAAAATAAACCATGTTAAAATTGTTAAACTAGAAATTTAACTTTTAACATCAAACTTAAAAGTTAAAAATTAAAGCGAAACCTATTCAAAAGGTAAAAAAGTCAATTCATAATTTTTATTTTTTTTAATATTAAAAAAATAATTATATTTATCAAAAACTTATTATATATATAAAATAATTATTAAAATAAATTTTAATTTCAATTTAAAAAGATTTGAACATATAATTTATTATTAGTACTTGCCTTAGGCATATGACTTTGGCTTTTTAAGTTAACTAGTTATTAATAATTTAGTTTTCAACCAATCGAAGACAATATTTAAACAAAAATTAAAATAAAATTCAATTTGGTAAAGTCATCTTATAAAATATTTAACTTTACAAATTTTAAAAACTTATTTTTTGTGCATTTGATTGGTAGAAAAGTTATGTGTGTTATTGACGGATGAAGCAAATTAAACATTTTTTAAAGAATGATTTTTCATTTTTTGCTTTATAAAATTATTTCATTAAATCTTTCCAAAGTAAATAAATATTACTTATTTTGACATATTTTTAAGAATGATTTTTTTTATTTTTTTTTTATGTAATTGTTATTTTTTTATTAAAGAAAATCTTATAAAAATCAATTAACTATTTTATAGAGATTTGGATTCACACTATTAAATTTTTTTTTTTTTAAATTATTATTTTTTCCATTAAACTAATATCTTTATCTATTTTTTTTTTATGTTTTTTATATTTTATGATATAATTTGATTATATATGTTCTCCTCCTTCTTATAGAATTTATTAGGTAATAATTTGTAGGTAAATAAGTTAACCTATATTATGTAGGTAATATATTAATTTATATTATATGTAATATTAATTTATATATTATATTTAATATATGTTATTTTATGTTGTAGGGTCTCCTTTCATATATATTTATATATATTAATAAACTATCTTAATTAACTACTATGTTAATTATAATATAATTACTATTATTATATTATTATGATTAATATAATCAATACAATAGTAAATCACTATATTAATAATTATAACAATATTTTAAAATATATTAATATTATAATATTCCTATTTACTTAGCTTATATAATGTAATTTTTATTGTTGAAAATTGAGGTGTTTATGTAGCTTAATACTTTATAAAACTATTATACTTGTTGATCTAAATATGTATTATTTGTTACAAATTCTTTGTGGGTGATTATCTAATTAATTCATTTGATCATTTGTAGAATGAAGACAAAAGGTTGTAGAAGAATTAGGAAAAATATTAGAAGATACACAACATATATCTTGGAGAAACCCTTTCAGGAAAAAACTCCTCCAAGAATCAATGTATTATTTAATCTCAGAATAAGTTACAATAATTCCAATCCTTGCTTGAGATGCTTCTTTTTCCTTCAACAAATTTTTTTCACAACTTGCAATAAAACTGATCAATAATAACTCTTTTCAACTTGCTTGAGATAAATAGGCAATAAACAACTTTGTAAACTCCAAAAGAGTTACAATTACAATTCTCAATCCCTATCTCACAAAAGGTATGCCTATCTCTTGCAAGTAAAGTTATGACAAAGAACAATGCCAAATCATCTCCTTCATCCATTTGGGCGTCCCAAACTGAAGTGCTAACTCAACCTTTATTCTGTAAATATCTTTAAGGCTTTATCCTCAAAGTAGGTGCCCAAGAGTGGGCCCACTTAACTCAGCCTTCTGAAATATCTTAGCATGCAAATGAGTTAACTCCAAGAATGCAACTTGGGCGCCCAAGGTGGGTCCAAGTCATTCTCTATTAACTAAAATATATCTCTCCACCATTCATGCAAGAATGGTCATCCCATATTAACTGAAGGAAGTCACCTATTATCTATCATGCAACTCAAGTCATTAGTCATGCATTCCATGATAACTGAAGTCAACTAGCATTCAACTAAAACTAATTGAAGATAACTAAACCATAACTGAACTGAACTGAACTAAACTGATTCTGAACTGGAATGAACTGATTTGATTTGAACTGAACTGAATTGAACTTCATGCATGTAAAAATCAATCCCTAACTCCTAGGATCTTTACATGCATTACAAAAGTGTTATCTCTTACTCCAAATAGTTAACTTAACTTAAGGTGAGTGCCACCTTCCATGTGGGCGCCCTATGTGCCCCTATTATTTAGGAACTCATATTGGACTCCCTCACATGCTCCTAACATTTAGAATTAATTACAAATGTAAATTAACATGATTATTTCATTCAAAATTAATCTTTTTCTAATCCTAGTGTTTGAGAACACTTTCCAAGGACTTAGGAGATACATGAAATAAATAATGTTTAGGATTGCAATTAAATGGCATCCTATTTCCAATAGTTATAAATTATTAATATTAAATTAGAATATAATATATTTATTATATTAATAGTATATTTAACTTCAACTATAATATGAAGATTTCACTATCAAATTCAAAATCAACTAGAATCGATTAAGAATTATTTTTAATCATAAATCATTTGATTATTTAATGTTTAGAAAATATTTATTCTAAAGAACAAACTCAATTCAAAACCTGTTTGTTCCTTAATCAAAAACTTTATTAGTCATGTAGTTATTTCTAGTACAAATAATTCATAAACTACTTCCTTCTCTCAATGAATGGGTCCATTATATAAATATTCAAATGTATTCAACTTTATTTAAAAAAAAAAACACACCAAACAATAAACATTTATTCCAATTTATTTTATTTTCAAATATTTAACATCAAAAAAGATATTTACATTACATAACCAAAAAATATAAAAAACCAACTCTATTAATCAAACAAAACACAAAACACAAAAGTCAAAACTAAAATACAACAATTAAAAAAAAATACATTTAATTTTATTCACATTAATTAAACTTACATTTATTTTTATTCCAACTCTACAAATCTCTAATTAGAATACTACAAAGGCAAGTACTTGCCACTATGTGACACTTGTTTATATATTATATTTATTATAAGAAATCTAAAAATCTAAGTGTTCAATTTTTTAAAGAAAAAAAATGCATTCTTATCCTACCTTTCCCTACTTTAAAGCTTAGATTGAATAAGAGTGTAGTTTTTTTTTTTTAATTATATATTATATTTTTTAATATTTTAGAAAATTTGATGGTTGAGATCATTTCAATCATCTTGCATCCTTCTTTGTAACTTTCAACCATTGATTTTCAAAAGAAGGTCGTCCACTTCATATAAGGAATGCCTCTGGCGTAAAAATCCCATATGGGGCATTAGAAATTGGGGAACTACATTTGGGTGTGGGAGTTTTTGGGAGCATCTTTTCATCTTTGTCTTCCCCTCCCCTCTTCTCTTGCTTTGGCCTAGGTGTTATGGATTTTTTGTTTGGTTTGAAGGATGGTTTGACTGTTGGTTCTTGAGGGTGTGCAAGTACCTTTTTTTTATTATCCTCTTCTTGACTTATCTCTTCCCTTACTATGCATAAGAGTTTTTTATTATTGGATTGTTGGTTTAGCTGTGAGAGTGGAGTGTTTGCGGAGTGGAAGAATTATTGGCTTTGAACCTTGCATAACAAACTTAGCTACAAGATGGTCTAACCATACTTTGACTAAACCAAATATTTATTCTAATCTAATCCTTTTGATCTTCATACCCAAAATATATACTTCACATCCCTAAAAATTTCATGTCAAAGGAACCATATAATTGAGTTTCATTGACCTCCCTAGTTATTTCCTTAATATTTGCAATGAACATGTCATCAACATGTATGCAAATTATTAATAATCTATCATCAATAAATTTGAAATAAACATAATCATGTTAAATTCTCTCCTAAAAAACCCAAGATATAATGCAAAAGAATCAACTTATGATACCACATCCATGATGATTTCCTAAGATCATTTCAATATATATACCAAGTTCTCCTTCCTATTTACCACAAAATCTTAACTTTTTCAAAGATATTTCTTCCTCAAGATCCCCACGCAAGAACACAATTTTTACATTCATTTGGTCTAATTTAAAACCATAAGTATTAGCAATAAAAAGTGGGAATTTAATAAAAGATAATTTTGTAACCAAAGGAAAAAAATCACCAAAGCTAACTCCCTATCCCAAGGAGTGCCCTTTGCCACTAGTTATTCCTTGTATCTTTCCAATTCTCCATTTGCTCTAATTTTCTTCTTAAATATCCACTTGTAATTAATAGGCTTCCTTCCCTTGGGCAACTCAACTAGATCCAAAGTCTTGTACTTATCTAAAGTGTTGGTGCATTATTTTATTTTATTGTATTTATTTTATTGTATTATATGCACCTAGGATAAGATAAGCTTTCTTAGGTATGCAGAACTACTTGGGTTGGTTGTAATTTTGCATCATGTGACTTGTACTTCCTTATTTGGTGGAGATGTGCATACATGCAACTACATCTTCTTTATCTTGCATTGGTTGTACATTCACATGTTTCGGTGGTGTACTCCATATATAGCCACCTCATGTACTCTTGTATCTAATCCATTCTCTAACATTCTTTGATAGAATACTAATTTTCCTCTAATAGTGGTCTTAGTTATGCCTTCTATTAGGATTTTTTTAGAGCCTCAATAATATATTTAAACATCTTATAATAATCTATTTTAAGAAATTTTTTTCTTAATTAAAATTTAAATATTAATTCTTTTATAATGAAAATAAATAATGAACCCCCTTAACCTTTCACCTATCCAAATTATAACCAAAACATGGGGTAACTAAGAAACAATATGATCACAAATCTAATTTGAAATAGAGATGCAAACAATTATTGACCTTTGACCACTAATGTTGACTAAGCTACTTACAGATAAAATTGATGAAGACAAACTCATTACTTTGAACCAACACTTTTAGTAACTAGCAATTGGAGGTGCAATGATTACACCATTTTTTTTCATATTTGTGTTTGTCAAATTAGAATACCTTTTTTGAGTTACGATTTGTTGGTTGAAGCATATCAATTTTTTTTGTTATGTGTTAATTTAACATTTTAAAATTCTAATTACATAATTGTAAATAAAATTAATTGAGTTAAATTTAAGTATATTTTATAAACTAATCTTAAAAATAAATAATTCGATCTTTATACATATATAGAAGAGGTTCTAGAAATGAATGACATTCTACATTTTTATGTTATGTTTGAAGACTTAGAAAGATAAATTTACAATAATAAATAAATGATGTAGAACATATTTAATAATAGGCCCAATTGCCCTTTAGTTGGTGGAAGTGGAAGTTTGTACCCACAAACAAATCCACACATCTCTTTTATTGGTTTTATGTGTAAGAACAATTATGAAGAGATAAATATCAAAATGTCATAATTTTTTGGAAAATAAATGGATTGAGTTAGAGGTTATGTTTTTCTTCTTGTGCTGCAATTCTAATCATCTAGTTTTGAAAATAATATCTAAGTTTTGCTTGAATAATTGTGATTTTGGTGGCTTTTACCATTGCATGGATTGTTGTTGTATTTAATTGACTTGCATTTTGTGTTCAAAGAATAATATTTTTATTTTGGTAAAAGGTGTTTAAGCCAACTATTTATATTATATAATAGTAAAGATTACAATGTAATTTGGTTGTAGCTGATCCAAAGTTACCCACCCACCCACCCTAACTAGATACCACTAATCGTGATATGATTCTACCTACATATGTAGTAGTAACAAAATGTTAGCTTATCAAATGACAAAAAAATTGTGAATGCTTGACATGCCTTTCCTACTGAGGGACTTCATTTTACCTAAATATGTTGTAGAATCAAAATGTCAACATGTAAAGTGACAAAAATAGTTGACTAAATTGCTATATTATATGGCAAAGTATTAAGCAATTTGACTATGCTTTTCATGCTTTTCCTACTAAGAAGCTTCCTTCATTTCCTTCCTTGTTCATAGTTTGCAGTTATATTCATATATGGGAGGATTGGTTATTGATTGAACATGAATGGATGAACATTTTAATCCATTAGTGCTGCTTGTGACTCTGTTGATTCCAACTCTCCTTGCTGTGGCATAATTGGAGGTCTTACAATAGTTGCCTGCTCAACTCCCCATGAAGCCACACTATAGAGTTAGATTACTGACTGCAACCTCTATAGAATGATTTGTTTGCAACCAGTTTCTTGCACTACCTACCTCTGTTGCTGTGTTGTTTCTTCGATGCTTATTACCCTTCAAAGAATAATATTATTTCATCTAAAAAAAATAATTAACAATAAATTTTAGTTATATATATTTTTTAAATGCAATGTGTGGTTAAATAAAAAAGAAATAAATATATTTCAATATTATCCAAAATAATTAATTGAAGTGTTCATTTAATTATATATAAATATCAATTTAAAGATTAAATTTAAATCTTTTTTAAAAAAACCAATACTTCAATCACTCATTCTCAATTCCTTAGACCATTTTGAATGTTTTTTGTAAACCTAAACTTGAATTGATTATCAAAATTAATTTACTCATAATATACATTTTGAAGACCCTTTTAGGGCTTAAGAGCATTTTTCTTAGGCAAGGGAGGAATTGAATTATCTGAACCTTAGCACCAATTGACAATTAATAGGAATTAAATACAAATTCACTTTTAATATGATATATTAAATTAACTGAATCTTTATATGTAATGTAAGAGCTATTATTTAAATATATTTGACATATTGTTAAAGCAAGCTTACCTCTGTCTAAAATGAGTTGAAAGAGCTAAAAACAAAAGACATAAAATGAAGTAAAAAAATGTTCTCAAAATATTATTTACTAAATTATGTAATCTAGAAACCAAATTTAGCTTCCCAACAAGACTTGTAAAGCAAAAAGATAAGATAGGAAGAGCCCTAAATTGATTTTCTAGAAATTAAAAATTTCATTGAATCCACTTATCTATTCATACTTATTTGTTGGTGGTCTTTCTAGAAGGATATTAAGAGGTTCAATAGTAGTTGATTAAGTTTCTTGCAAATTGTGGGAAATGTTAATAAGTGCAAAACAAACATCAAAAATAGCTTGATTTTGGCATTGCTTACCTGAATTCTAATTAAGGTTGACTTAATGTTTGTGGCCACCATTAAATTAGTCTTTGAAAATATACTTTTGAGGAGAAGAGTAAATATTTTTTTTGGGGGGTTGTGATTGTGTAGTGATTGTCTACCTGTGCATCTAGCAATAATCGTTTGAATCAGTTTTTGAAGGGGAGAATATTGTGTAAAACATATAGTATGAACTACATAGTCTTACTGGGAAAGAGATTGGATTGCCAAGTTCATACCTCATTTTCTCATAGTGAGATTAATTGTAAGTGATTTTCCTCTTTTTTTTCTGATCATTGTGTATGGATTGTTTTGCATTTTGGAGTATCTTTTGAAGGAGGAGGTTTGTTGGATACAAAGTACATTTAATGATTCTTCTCTTGATAGAGCTGTAAATGTTAGTCCTTGTCTTTCAACTTTACCAATATCAATTGTTGCTTTTTGTAGAGTTAGGCCTTGTGATTTGTGAATAGTAATTGCCCATGCCATGGATAATGGTATTTACCTATGATTACCTAGTGATATAGGTATTATAGGTATAGTTTTTGGATCATTGTGGTTCCATGGTGGCCCATTGTAGTTATTGAGTCTTACTACAACACACATTGGAACATTTGGTGGTTTAGAGCCTACATTGTAAACAATATCAACAACCTCTCCAAGGGATCCATTTACAAGTATTGCTTGAGTCCATAAGTTTGTTGTTAGCATGATTTGTTGGCCTTTGCATAATAGGAATTGTTTTTCAAGATGGTCATCTTGAGTTTCAATGTTTGATTTGGATCTTGTGTTTATTGCAATACTTAATGCAACTGGAAGGTTTAGTTTTTTTAACATTGTTTTGTTGTGTAGTAAATGACTAAGTCATTTGTTACAAAAAGATGAATTGATTTGTCAAAATCTTATTTTTCAGTAATTGTAAGTAATTTTTTTGTTCGGGTCATTAACATCTCCCAATCTCATTGTGTTGGTTTTTCATTATGTATGTTTTTAAGTGTTTCACATAATTGTGTTTGAGTTGGATCAGTGCCTCATTGATGAAACATTGTTTGTAATGTAACTATTGTAGTAAATTGTTCCCATAACAATTTGGCATTGGAGTGTGATGTGTAGATGGGTTTGTCCATGACTGGTGGTAGTTGTGTGAGGTCTTCTATTAGAATTATTGATAGTCCACCAAAATAGTTGTGTTGTGTTTGGGGAAATGCTTCACGTAGTCTACTGTATATCTTTAATAGTAGCTTTGGCCCTATGAAACTCATTTCATCTATGAGGATGTACCGTATGTGTTTCATTACTTCTTGGAATGCTGTTAGTGTTTTCCTTTGCAATGGTTTTATTTCTTTTATTGGAATCCTAAGCTTTGAATGCATAGTTGATGTATGTATGTTAAATGCAACAACTACTGTGGGAGCTAAAGCAAGCAGTTGGATCTTTTGTTGTGGTAGCTTACTTTGAAGTGCATTTCTTATGCAAGCAATAAGGTAAGATTTTCCAATTCCTACAGTTCCTTTAATGATCATATGCAAGGGTTTGTTTAAGGAATGATCTTTGTAGTGGTTTGTAATTATTGTAAGTGCTAGGTTTTGTTTTGGTGATAATGTATAATTTTGGACATTGAATGTAGTGGACATGTTTTCATTTTGGTTGGATATTTTGTTGTTTTTTATGAAGTGAATTGTAGTGGCATGTAAATATAGGTGCACATTATGTTGATCCCAGTTGTTTTTGTTATCAAAATCATATTTTCTGAGTATTTGGAGTTCATCTAGATTGAAATTATTAGTAAGTACCATTTGTGACAACAATTCCCATTCATTCAATTCTGATGTATCTATTGTGTTTACCTCATTACCATTTTCTTCTTTGTCATCACTATTAGCTTCTATTTCCTTTGTGTGATCAATATGCCATACATAATATTTGTTTCTATTCATGTTGTTCCAATTTTTTATTATTGTCTCTTTTGTAATTCCTATTTCAATCTCTATGTCATGAAAGTTCTTGTATAAGAGTAATTCACTCCAACAAAATATTTCATAGTGTTCTGAATCCTTCTTTGGAATAGTATAGAACTTTGGGAAGACATGATGATTGCTTTTTGTTTCCTCTCTTTCCATTTACATCCTTTGCGACATGAAGAGTAGGAGAAGGATCTTGTAGATTCAAGTAATGTTATTGTTTCTAGTTGTGAAGGGCATTGCATATTGGAATGTAAGTAGGTAGTTTTGAGTTTGTTGTGATTTTTGGCTCTTGTGAAGTGGTGGAATACTTTTTGCCCAATATTCAATGACATAAATGATCAATTGTAGAAGACAAGTGGCAATTTTTGAAGCATATGACATGTTTCTTGTGCTCCAATATCACGTTCAACCACAAGTTTGGTCATGAATTTTCTATATGCTACTAAAGCTTCATCTTTAGGTTTTTGATTTGCAGCAATTCTTGTAAGCATATTAATATAGCTCTTTGATGTTCTCTCTACTTTTGATGCATACTTGGAAATGTATTTGAGAACAAGTGTTTGCAAGATGACTGATTGGAAATATATATTAGCTCTCCATATTGAAATCATTTTTGGGTTATGTATGTTTAATCTATCATCATTTCTTGTTGGTTCATTTTTTTTTTGACCATCATTGTCACATGATAATGTGGAGATAATTTGTTCTTTCCTTGGAGCTTTGTATCGACATTCTATTTTATTCCTCTTCTTACGTAGGCATGTTCCCTCGGTGAATTTTGTGTGCCTTTGGACATGGTTAATTAACTCTTCATAGTCATTAGATGCATTTATACTAAATATCTCATTTGTGTTTAAAAAACATGGATCATCAAGTGGAGATCGATGTGTTGTATTGTTGTTGTGAGATATAGTATGTGGGTTTCAATCAGTGTATTTGTCAAAAAATTCTTTCTCTTTCCACTTCCAAGTTATTTTTCCAATCGAGTTTGTATATGTCTGGAGCCCTTTCAAGACAAAGGAATCAGTGGACATGTGTAGTCCCTCTATGTTTTCATTCGTACCTATACCAATATTCTTTTGTGTGTAGGAGCTTCTCAATAACTTCTTGATGGAATATTGTGAATTGTTGATGTAGATATAGGGATGTGGTATGGGGGTTATTGATTATGTTATCTATGTGATTTTTGTTTGATTGCATTGTTAATCTAATGTCATTTGAGAGTAGGAGTTGTAAATCTGGCCATTTTGTATCTGTTGCACTTAATGTGAAAAATAGAGTTGGTTACCCTATCTGGTTGATCATATTTGATAGCTCAGCATGACACTTGTTCCAATATAGTCTTGTCCCTCTCATGGTAGATCCAAAATGCATAAGTTGCTCAACTAGTTGTTTATCTAGAATTTTTTTATGTGTGCATGAAGGTTTTCTATAGTGGTTGGTATGTTGTCTTCTGCATTTTTCTTAAGGAAAACTATTGCAAGTCCTTGGCTACGATGACACATCATAAGATTGGAGATAAAATATTGAAACCTCAGATGTCTTCCAAATCTTTGGTCATGGAATCTCATTAAATGTAATGCATATTCATGCATTTGTACTTCCTTAATTCATGCTTGCATTTGCAGTGCATTTCTATTTGGAAAGAGTGTAGGAAATTCCATATCAAAGAGACCCTCAATATTATACTCATTTATTAGAGAAGAACTTATTTTAGGCCAATTAATAGTGTTATTTTTTGGCTATTCAATTTGTAGGGTTTCTTTAATTATTTCTAGTTCACGAGGTCTATTTGGTGGCCTAAGCATAAATGATGATGTGTATGTTGATATATTTTGGGTTTGTTCTTCATTAACATCAGGTCCATTATTTGTGGACACTGTTTCTTCATCAATTTGAATGGTATGAAGCATGTTTGAAATATCTATATTTTTTTCTAGGAGTTGTTCTAGATAGGTTTCATTTATTTCAACATCGCTATAGTATGGGTCATGGTTGACCTTGTATTATAATGCATTTCTAATATGACTCCTACTTAGGTAACAATCGTAATAGTTTCCTTTTGTATTCAACCTTCGAACTATAAGGACATCTAGGTTTGTAATTCTATGTGGAAGTACTTTTGAAATGTTTTTTATGTCTTGTGGAAAGCTAATCATGTGGCCATTGTATTTATACTAACCTCCAAGAGTATGGGTGACCTGTAGTATTGGGTTTACTCTTGCTATGAACATCTCTTCTACTTGAGTGAGATTTTACAGCATTGTAGGTTGCTCTCCTGGGCCCATATTATTAAGTGATGAAAATCGATGCATGCCTTTCTCATTGAAACATCATTTGCAAATACAATTAGTGTTTGATGATTGAACAAGCATGCCAGGGTAGCGTTCCTTACATATAATGCATGTTTGCAAGTTTGATAGTGAATTTATTCTGTTTTAGAATTTTTTGATGCATTCATGAATTTATTAATGTTGTTGTTTGATGATGTTGTAGGTTGTGATTCATTTGGTTTTTCTTTCTTTATTTTTTGCAGATGACGGCAAACACTTATTTCCTCTTTACGATGAGAGTAGTAATCTCAACTTCTTTTACGACTTTGTATTTGTTGAAGTTCTATTTGATGGGGTTGAGATGAATTTTTTCCATTGCTACTATCCATTATCTATAATTGAAAATAGTAGCCAAGTTAGAACACTTTGCCTAATCAAATAAAGCATTTAAGTTGTTTCATAATATTTTAACATTTAAGGCATAATGTTTTTGCAAAAAAAATGAGTAAATACAAAACATTTTAGCATTTACAATAATCTCATGTGAGTAATGTTTGAAAAACTTAATTTCCAAGTGTTGTTTACTAATTTTTTTGTTTAATTAGACTATTTTATGATTATTGGCATTTTTACGTGGACCAATAAATAGTGGAACAAATCAACTTTTAAGAGTTTTTAGTCATTTTGACATATTCATGTTTTTTGAACAATTTTTCCTCATCAATATTTTTCTGTATTATTGTTGATTGGTTAGTTTGATTGGAAAAAAATGTGTACTAAAATAATTAGTGTTCGTGGATAAAAGAGTCAAAGATAATGGCTAAGTATTATAGTTGCAGAAGTGAAATATTGGTTAATATTTCAATTTTAAGTGTAGTATGTTTTTCTTTGAAGGCTTCCAACTATTAGAGAAAAAGAACTAGATTTGCATCTTTTGCACATGGAAGTTACTTCTTGAGGAGGTCTTCAACAAGTTAGAAACCTCAAGCCTTAAATTATATGTAAATGTTTTGTTTTGGTATATGTATGAAACTTTTAATATACTCAAGAATTAGAAATTTCCTATCAAACCCCATCATTATGAGAGTGAAAATATTTCTATTTCCTCATATCAACAAAAACACTACAAACAGATGTATATGGATATGTGGTTATATGAATAATCTCATAGAAGGCATTTGTAGTGATCTTGAAGGACAAAGACTAAAGAAATGGTATTTTATCCAATTTATTCCTTGTGCCAGAATACATAATGATAGAATGCTAAATATCTCATGGGAAATGCCATATATATATCCGAACATTTTGTTATTTTTTAATCTGACCAATTTTTTTAGTATAAGCATTTTGTATGGTAGTAGTGGTCATTTCCATCAGATATTAGAAATATCAAAATCACTAAGTTAGAAAGATAACTACTTATAGCAGTCTAGTATAGCGTGATATCATGTTCATTGTAATGCTTTGTCAGTTGCATATAATATATAGGTTAAGTAGAAGTCTGGTAAATCAATAACTTGGTTTAAGAGAAGGTATAATGTGAATTCAAACCTTTGAAAGGTTGTATATGAGGTTACATGTACTTTACAATAGAGAATAACATCAGGTGTCTAACTATTTTCATTGCAATGTACACTATTTTTTGTTACCCAAATTAAGAAAGACTAAGTTTTGCAAGTTTCTTAGTAGCGATAGAATGGATCAAGATAAATTATTGCCACCAACGTCCATGTTTTGGATCCTAGATAGTAACTACAAGAATGCTTGCCCTAAAATTTTTTTATCCCAGCTCTGGCATCTTCAAACAAGAAAAGAATCCCAACTTAGTTACCATTCTCCATCATAGAATATCGCTACCTAGAGAAAGCTCTCAAATATCTCCAAGACCTATGCTAGGTTCAATGTCACCATACAAACTGTTACCACTCATATCAGGATTTTAAGCTTCTTTAAATTCCAGAGTTTCTATGGAGTGCTACCAAACAGAAGGTTGTTTCTAAGATTCATAATCACAAAGCCCTTAAGATTCTTGATCTCTACACAGTGCCTCATTACAACACACTCTAGTCCACTACGAAGGAGATACATTTCTTTTTTTTCTAGTCTACAAGTTCATTAGATATGTGAAGACAACTTCCTATGTTTATGGAATTTCTTCTTGGCCCTAGGAGAACTCTCTTGTGCATGGGAATCTATAAATAATAGGTTGTATTGGTTTGCAAAATGGGCATGGGAGGAAAATTGTATTTGTTTATTTGCTTGGATTGATGGATAATGACAATGGGAGGACAAAAATTTAAGAAAATGGTCTAGCCTTGCTCTAATGTTGACTATAATTTTTTAGTAAATCAAATACTTAGATTTGTTTTGAGTCCTTATTATGTAGTATAATTTTTTTTGATAAACATTAACAAAATAGCTAGAGCTAACTTTGAAATGTCAATAAGGATAACCAACATAATCAAATGTTGTGAACATCTAAAGTCAGATATATTTTTCGGTGGATTTTATGAACTGTGTAGTATAATTAAATCTCTTCCTAGATGGTTTATCTTGGAAGGAAAATATTGAAAATATGTAGTAGTGAGGCCAATTGATAATGCATTTACCGAGTAAAGACTCCTAGATATTCTTTCTAAATATTTCACTAACAAAATTCCATCAGTTGGATGGTATTTGGGTAATTGGTTTCTTACAACCCTCCTTCAAATTAATTTCATTGACGTTATATTAGAATTTCTTTTTGTTTAAGAGTTTGTTTGATGTGGGATAAAAATGTCCACTTTTCCCCTGCTATCAATCTTGTTTATTTGTCTGATGAGCTCAAATTGTTTCACTATTGATGGTTCTCACCATTGGTAGGAACAATAGTCTCTCTTGGCTTTCAGACAACAAGACATAGTACTTTCCCCCAACCTTTGAGCAATGGGTTTACAGAGTTCTATTTCTTCTCGTCTAGCCAAAATGTCCATTCTTGAGACTAATGATCTCTCTGAGCATAATTTCATTAGTGGCTCTATCCCACCACTGATTGAAAGCCTTTCTCAGTTGAAGTATCTATCCTTGAGAGGAAATAGATCAAAAGTTACCATTCCCTCCTCTTTGGTAAGCCTCTTAGCACTGGTGCACTTGTATTTAGGCCACAATATGTTGTGTACATCATTCTAGTTAAAATTCCAAATTTCCACATGGCATAGGTGGAGCACACGATTTTTCTTCATGATTTGTAGTAGGGTCCATAGCTTGTTATTCTTAATTCAAATCAACTTCATTTATAGTAAAGAAGGTTTAATGCACAAAATGAACAATTTCTTGTAAGATTTTTTTAAAACACAAAAAAAGGACTCCGCAAATTCAGTGATCTATCCTCCATATTCAACACTAACAAATTGTAAGACGACATTAAAAATACAATAAAAATACCAACAAATATATCATCACATAGTGCAACACTGCAAAATAATATTATTTAGAGAGTTTTTTTAGCTAGATGCTCCAGTAGCTAGCCAACCCATTATAAGGTTTTAAAGTTGTTTTCTTTCATTTTCAAATCCATAGTCCACTTCTTCTCCCAAAGGGATAGAGTTCAAAGAAAGATTTGGAGAAATTCAAGTAGGGAAAGACTAATTATTATGAGTATCTATAATTAAAAATAAGAATAAAACTCTATATTGTAATATCACAGACAGTTATCAAAATTTTCTGGAAGAAGTAGTTAACATCAATTTTTTATGAGAGTACTTAAAAATGAATAGGATATGAAAATGGTGGACAATGATTGTGGTGAAATTGGTAATTCTGATTGTGATGATAGTACTGCTTGTGAAAATTAGGCCTTCAACATACAGGGACCCATATGCACATGGGGAAAATTTCTCTTTCAAAATATGTCATTGGAGATAAAAATCACACATAATTTGAAATACATAACAAATGAATATTTCTAACCAATAAAAAGAAGATGTAAACATAGTAAGATTTAGCCTTAAGCAATAATTTAGAAGCCCATTTAAAACAAAATGGTGAAGCATCTTTTATTCAAGCTCTCATTTATTAAATATACATAACATTGATGTAAATTACATATATGAATGAGAATATGTACAAGTACAAGAATTTATACATTGTTTCATAGAAAATAAGGAATTTATTCCTAGTTGTTCCTATCATTCTACATCTCGTTGATTATATAAAGCAAGAAATTGCTCTCTACAGTAAAATCTATCTTCTCAACCTTAATGAATGTTGCTTTCAAGCGTTCTCCATTATGGTATGTCTCATTCTTGCATGATAGTGTAAATAGGAATTACGTAAGGAGAACACTTTTTATTACATCTTCAATACTTGTTTCTACACCATGATTGAATTGTAGGGTATATAGTTCTTGTGCAGACATACCCATGACTTTTGTTGCTATCTCATCAAATGCAACCGCCCTATTATATCTATATGATCCTCCAATTTGACTTGAAGTATGTATCTATAATTGCAATTTGCAAATGTGGCTGTACACTTTGAGCAATACCATTTATCATCTTCATTTTGAATAACCCTTTTCTTACATTTCTTTCCATATGATTGAAGAGGACATGCTCGATAACAAAAGGAGTTAGATTTGATGAATAGTATTGTTTCCAATCAGCCCCATTCTGTGCAAACCAAGTTTTAAGTTATTTTTCTTCTTCTATATTAGGGTCTATAGATAGCTATGTAGTGTCTAATGTGCTTATTATATTTCCATTATAGTCACAAACACACCCATTTTTAATAGATAGAACAATGGTTTGTTCTAAGTGGTATATACGTTGAAGTTTTGTGCATTCTTTTTGAGTTGTTGGGCCCCATAAAGTTACATCTATAGTTGATGCAAACATATCTAAAATCTTGATGCTTCGCCTCAAAACCTTTGTACCATCCCTCCTCCTTATTGTAGAGCTTGTATCTATGCAAACAAAAATTCCAATAGCATCAACAAGTGAGTTATTACTCTTACTCATAATTTCCTTGATAGGTGTGAAAGAGAATTGATGTTTTGGATTAGATAGGTCATCTTCACAAAGAGACACCTTTGATTCAACCATTAAGGAGATTTCTATTCCACCATTTAGCTTGTTGTAAAGCTTATTAGCAGATTTAATGGTCCCTCCATATAATGTATATATAGATCCACTATTAATCTTTTCATAATGAATATCTATAGCTTCATTGAAGCAGGTGACACATGTTTCTATGTGTTCACAATCTATAATGTCAAAGCTAAAAGCTTGTCCACTTCCCTTTTGATTGGTGCACCCGTGGATTTATTTTTTCATAGTTACACAACCTTTGATAGTCCACTTTGTTTGAAATGGGTTCAAATTTTTGATAGGACTAATGCTAGTAGATACATCCTTCCTAGATTGAGATGGGTCTATGCCAAACACCATTCTTTTAGAGTTTGGGGATGTGGGTGATACATGTGAATTATATGTTTTTGTTGCATCATTTTGTAGATGTTCCTCTTGTTCTGGAAATAGGAAGATAGGTTCACCAATGATTGCATGATTCGTACATGCAAGCTCTAGTTGTGAAATGACAATCCACCCATGTAATTATAAGCAAAAATATAATTAGTAATATATTGTAGAAGTTGGAAAGTTAATAATAAGGTATAGAAATAATATTGAACTTGCATACTATCCTTAAAGTAGAAATTATGGGACAATTATATTCTTTTAGTTGTATTATAGATCCCTCGTGAATTTTCTTAGAAGTTGTGTAGTGGTTGTACTTTTTTGGCAATGATTCTCTTTGTTTATGCTCTCCTTTAGAAATATCGATTCTATATCGATTGTTTCTCTCATGATCACAACCAAAGTTTGAAGTAGCTAATACTCAGAGATGAGGATCCAATCCTAGATTTTCATCATTCATAAGCTTGATTGCATTTGTCTTCAATAATCTAGACATAGCTACAAATAACAAATAAATGTAAAATTAAGAACTAACAAAAAGGAAAGTAAAAAATGAATAGAAATATTATTGTCAAAATAGAGGCAATTAACAAAAAGAGTAAAATGGGTAACTAGACAAATCATCGTGTGGAAGCGGAGGCTGTGTTCATAAGTGTAAAGTATGCCATTGGCAAAGGGCATTCAAAAATTTGGGTGGAAGGTGACTCAATGAATGCCATTAATTATCTAAATGGAGTGCATCCCCCGAGTTGGAACATGGATCAACTAATCAAAGATATGGTAATCATGCTTCAAACATGTGTTGAGACCCGTATTTCTCATGTTTATCAGGAAGGAACTCTCTTGCTGATTGCTTCACCAATGTGGCTATCAGCCTTAGCAAATTTTTCTCGAGGGAGGAGGGATCTATCATTCTCGAGAATGCTAGGAACATCTTAAGAATTGATGGTGTTAGATAATTTGATATGAATTTTTTGGTCTTGTAATTTTCCCCATTTGGCATGCTTTGTGGGTGTTTGTTGGCTCTTTAGCTTGTATCTAGTTATTTTCTACCAAAGTTGAGTGTTTGCTACTAGGGGCTCCATGGGTGGTGATAGGAATCGTGTTGAGCCAGACTCGTGTGGTGATATTTGGAGGAGGAAGAAGTTGTGGAACATTCTCAGTCATGGTAATTTTACTCCTTTTTGGAGAGATTAATGGGCATGACCCAAATGCTTCAACCAAATTTTTTTTTTCCTAGAATAATCACAAACTTTTGTTGAAGGGACTGGAGGTGGAAGTGAATGAGGACTTTATTGCTTCTGCTACAGGTTTGCCGACTATGGGTGGGAGATTTTTTAAGGACAAAAAGAGCAATGAGGAGGCCATGACCCAATTTTTTAAGGATGGTGAAAGGAAAAATTTAGTTAAGCTAGAGAATTGGGGTTATGATAGGAATTCCCCTAAGAAGATCTAGGCTAGGGTTGCGGAGGTGATGATGTGGTATGTGATGTTGTGGTATGTGATGTTGTAGGGGAGATTTAATACACTTCTTGGCCACCACTTCACTCTACTTAATCATTTCAGGCATGGCTTGTTCATTTCCTTTCCTTTTTTTCTTTTGTCTTCATTGGAATCCTCTGTGTATGCCCATATGAAGAATAGGAGATCCCCTATCCTTCATGATGGGCTTATTTTGCTTGTTATGGGGCATGTTCAGTCTATTACCCTGATTCCCACCATTATTGGTAAGGGGGAAGATTTTAATGCCCTTTTTGGGTTGTCAGATTCAAAGTCCTCATCGAACGAGGAGGAAGAGTGGAATGAGGATGAGGTTGGTGTGGCTTCGGGGTCAAAGAAGAAGAAGGTGGTAGGTTCCAAAATTAACAAGCCCCCCAAGAGATTGGCCATTTCTGGGAGTGAAGACACGGAGGTAGGGTTGGATGGATCCTCTCATAGAGTGGAGGATGTGGTTGATGATAAAGGTGTTGTTGGTGGGGCTAATGTGGTTGGGGCCTAGAAGATGATTGATGTGGTTGAAAAACCAAGAAGGTTGTTGAAGAGATTGGCTAATTTGAAGAAAAAGGAGTTTGATGTGGCGGCCAAGGATCCTACAAAGGTTGAGGTTAGCAATAACCCTAACGTAATTGTTGTGATTGTGGAGGATTCCCCTATTCATGATTTACACATGGTTTCTCTAGATAAGGAGGTTGGTGAGTGGAATGTGGAGGGTGAGGGCAAGAGAAATTATGATTTTCCCCTAAAAATTGACACTTTGTTAGAGGATTTCTCGTACTTAGATGAGGAGGACACTTAAATGTTTTTCCTGTTAGATATAGCAAGGTCAGGTGCTACCGGTACCTTCAAATTGGCCAAATGGACCTTGTAGGAACTCAATAAAATCAATAATAAAATAAGGGGCCTTAAGGAAAATTTGTAGAATATCTCAAAGACTTCTGCTCCGAATATCCTCATTGACAAATTGGTGGAGCTGGAACACTCCCATAATGAGCTCAAGGAGCAATGCAAGGATAGAATAAAAGCCCTCAAGGCTAAAGTTACAAGTTTAAATAATGATATCCAAAATTTGCTGCAGGTGAGTCATGTCTCAGTCAAGAATAGTGTTGAAGCCTTGGAGACTCTTTTCAAGAAAATTAGTCAACTTAGGGAAGAGTAGGTCTACTTCTCAGAACTCATGGAGATTGATCATCTGGCTAAGGGTAAGGGAAAAAAATCTCTTAAGGCTGATGACAAGGTGTTGTTTGGGAGAGGGTTGGTGGAGTGGAAAAAAGATTTTGATGCTAAAAAAAGGAACTGTTGGATATGGTTGAAAAACATAAGTCCCAGCAGGTTGAAATGGCCAAAACTTTGGGTGGCCTTCATTAGTTTTTTTCTTTTTCTCTTGCTTTCTTTTGTTGGTCTCTGGTTGGTTAGTTTGCTATTGTTTTGTTGGTGGGAGGCACTAGCTATTAGTTGTCTTACTTTTATTTGGCTCTCGTGTTGGTCAGTTTGTTGTTGGTTGGGCTGCTAGTGGTGGTTGATTATTATATTCTTTTACCATCTTTTTGTGTCTCTTTTGTATAGGGTTTCGGGTCCCTTCAAAACCTATTTTTCCCTTTAATCAAAACAAAAAGAGAAAAACATACCTACAAATACAAACACTATTGAAAACCATACACTATTGTCAGCCATAGTTTGCTTGTTCTATAGTGAGTGAAGAATATATGATACTATTCACACTAAGCTTCTATATTTCTAGGTTTGCAACATGGCATCTCTGGCTGTTACAACCAGAACTCTATGAAAACACATTATCTTGGAGTTAGCTCATTATGGAGAGGACTAATGTCTTTCAACCATGTTAGTTTTGTTAAATATTACATTTAGCACACTTTATAAAACCTATCATTTATGTACTACAAGATGGTCCAGTGGCCAGCCAACTTTTTCCCATTATAATGTTTTACAATTTCTATTTATATTGTCCAATTTGTAGTTCATATTTGCTTCATAAGGGAGAGGGATTAAATATCTTATTTGAAAAACTCAAGAGGTAAAGAACCTACTATCATTTGGATCTTGTTCAAAGAAGAATATAGATTTTCATCCTAGAGATGATAACTTTAGTAATATGGTCAGTTAGACAGGATTAGACAACACATTTTCTGTGTAAAAAAATTTAGAAAGCATTTTGGTTTCTAGGGCTAGCTCTTTATAACATATGAATTTTGGTGGCACCTTTATTAGTGATGAATCTTTATTGGTGATTAATTTTTAATATTCATAAATAGTTGACCCTTTTTCTATGAGTGCTAATGTTTATAAATAGTTATTACCAGGGGTATGAAGTGTCATAAATAGTAAAAATAAGTTATTAAAAAACTAAATCCCTATCAAACAACAAGTGAGGCTATCATTGTGTCCAATAGTTGACCCTTTTTCTATGAAATAAATAAAATCACCAACATCCAAATCCTTCATATTAAATATAAGTGTGTGGTTTCCCCTTATAGATCTATCAATCTCTCCATGTTAAACATTATAACCAATCCCTACCTTGAATGCCTTTACTGAAAAAAATTTGCAATAACACATTAAAATAATCCTCATATAATTCTTGAACCTTACACATTTTGAAGCATAAAATTATGCTACCCAATTCCTAGGTTGATTTGAAATGACATTTGATAAACTGACCTTTTGAGCTTGGAATAGGTTTAATGAGATAGAAGAGGAGTCGAAGCTTCAAATCTTTGAGGGTTAAGAAGATATTGGAATAATAAGCAATGAAAAGATTGCATTGATTGACAACTAAGCAAGGTTGACCCTCAACCCTCAAACTATAAAGGAAATTAAATCATATTCACATTTAATAAAATAAAAATCAATGAAACTATGTCACTATATAGATGGGGCATCTAGACGGGGCAACTTAGTGAAAAGGTGACAATCATAACATATCTATGGTTTTAAAAATATTTTAGTAGATAGTCATTACATGGTGAGAAGGAAAAATCATATCCTAATGTAGAGATAAAGACCTACAAGACAAAAACATCACAATTCTTTTAAAATGTTTGAATAGTTTAGGAAAGGTATGACCATTATGCTATAACTATGCACTCTATGGATGGGGTAGCTTAGTGAAAATGTGACAATCATAACAGATGTGTGGTTTCCAAAATATTATAAAACAAAATTATTATATGGAGTGGACAAACAAACAAAGAAGAATTTTGACTATGCATCTCATAGATGATGACCTGTGTCATATGAAGAAAGAACTTTGTGGCAACTGAATGTCAAGAATATAGCCTAGTTAGGAATGACCCTTACAACTAAGCTACCACATGGATGGTGCAAAGAGGTTTGCTGAAATCTAAGATATATGGCAGGTGCACTCTACAAATTTTCTCAATCAACTGACAGGTCTATACACACAGCAAATTTGGGGGGCCATCTTGTAGGTACATTTTTTAATTATTATTTTTTATATAAGTGATAGTTAATAACTGTTTTATGCAACATGAAAAGGGAAGTATTCTCTACAATTTTGGGATTTCTTGAGAAATCAAAAATTTAGAATGATAAAAATAGAAAAGAATATTTAGATTGCAGCAACTCGTTAGCCTCACTCATATTGGAAGGTAGAAAGAAAGGAATGGTGTTACTGTTCCAATCCTTGTCCTTGACATTTCACATCGTCAACTACCATGTGGATATGATAGCAATATGTGAAACTACAAACCAATACTCATTTTATATTTGTGCATGGATAATTACCAAGCTTAGGTGAAGTTATAGTTTTTTTTAGTGTTTGATTTAAATAACACAATCTAAATTTTGATTTAGTTAGATGGTTCATCTGAAAATACACTAATAAGTAGGTCTTATTGAAGAAACTAGTGTAATTTCAAATGAATCACATGAACTATTCAAAGTTTAGAATGTGTTATTTAAACTTGACCATTTGTGACAAATGTCAACTAAATTGTAAATGATAAATATGCATGCAGTATGTGCAACTACAAACCAATACTCATTTTATATTGTGCATGGAAAATTTCCAATCATAGGTAAAGTCATGGTTTGTTTTTATGCTATAAATAGAATAATGGGAGAGGTGACAAGGATTGGTTGTTAAGCCAATGTCTCATTAATATATTATCTCAAGTTCTTATAAGGCATCAAATGATGCAAGTATAGTTTTATTTTGGATTATTATTTGTTTCAGATGGTTTTTTTTTCTCTTCATAAGTTATGATCTTGTTTGTATTGTTTATGGTTAATAGAAAACCATTTTTTTTTTCCATAGGAGGAAGTGGGTGAGGGCTTTGCAGGTTAGCAACAAGGTATTCACAACAATGTTGTTCATTATTCATAAACAAGCAAATCTCAGTCCTCTCATTTTTAGAATGACGAGATTTCTCTCTAGCTACATGATCACCCACAATGCTTTTGGTTGAGAATTTGGACTTGATTTTCCACAATGCTATATAGCTATGGTGTCATTTTGTTGGAGTTTCTGACAAGTAAAGAACTTATAGGTATAGACTTCATAGAAGCATAAGGTGGAAATCTTGTTGGTTGGGGTGTGACATATGACCAAGATCACGTGCATTTGACCAAAGCTTTCCTACTGTAAAAATTACTATCTAGTTTGCATTAAAAAATATAATAGGCTATGATCAAATATTTGTTACAAAATAGCTCAGGTTACAGAGCATCATTTGAACAACGTGTTGCTTACCCTCTAAGCTAAAAGTGATGGTTATAGTTTAAGTTTCCAATTATTTGCACATTTTCCAGATGTGAGAAATTGTTTACAAGGGATTGGTAAGATGTAAGAAACTCATAAGCATATCAAAGTTATTGCTACCTCACAAAAAATAATGGCTACTGCAAAGTTTTTCAGATTATACACAAAAGTTAGGTATTTTCAATGGGTAAAACTTATAGTAAGATGCTTCATTTCAGAATATTGTCAAAAAAAATGCACTAAAAGAACAATTGAGAGTTTTCAAATAAACAAATTCCTAACTTACTGACAAGCACATATAAGGATGGGAAAACCTTGCTAAAGGAGAAAGACATAAAAGTCTTTTCTAGATAAAGGTCATTATTTAAGTACTTTCCAAAGACATTTGAAGGACAACCACACAGTCATTGTGAAAGACTGTCATCAAAGAACAACAAGACAATCATGTTTTTCTTCAAAGAAAAAATGCAAAAAAAGGTTCAAATGCCATTCAAGTGCAATGTTATGTATTGGAATTATATTTCATTAAATTTACAAAATTGAAGGAATGAATGGCAAGAAAACTTCAAACTAAATTATTCAGTTAATCATATATTTGTATGCTTTAGAAGAATACTTGAATGTTTTCTTGCAGAGAGTTGTGAGATGACTATCAAGTTTGTTTGGAAAAGAATGAAGCAAAAGGTATCTTGAAAGGTACCTGAAAAGAATACCAAATTAATTTTTTTTAAATGATTATCCTTATCATAGTACAACAATGAGTAGCACCAGTGACATTTGTATGATTTAAATTTCTCTACTAACATCAATCACTTTATAAAGAAAGAGGAATTCATTTAAGCAACAATTTTTTTTTATAATGAGTAGTGCCACTGACATTTGCATTATTTGGATTTCTCTATGAGAAAGATGTAACTAATTCCTAACTGCCAAGGCTTACAATAAAGGGAAAATACATCATTCCACAGATTCAAAGAGTGTTGCATGTTTTAAAACTATAAACACTCCATTTGTTGTCTACTCCGTTTTATACTTTCAACGTCCATGCTAACTTCTTTCTCTGTACATTCTTCAAGTCTGAAAATATTTCCTCCACAAAAGCTATTGATAAGAGGAAGGGTGTCAAACAATTAGATTCAACTCCTTTATTGGAAATTCAATTCACACATACATTCTATCAAAATAAATTTAGTTTGAAATATAGGTTAAGACAGACAATATGCACACATGCATGGTTTCTTTCTAGAAAACATCTGACTTTTCTAGTTGTCTCATGGAATTGAAAATGTCTAGATTTATGAATATTGATCTACGTATTTAGGACTTGAAATCTAAATTTGTTGAGATGTGTTTTCAACATAATGCTATAACTATGTACTCTATAGATGGGGAATATAGAGGCCCCATTTTCTTTCATGGAGGATAGAAAATCTGATAGCATGCATTGGGAAGCTTACTGAAAAAATGAAAATTATAATAGATCAATAGTTTTATAAATATTTCCATGGATAGTCATATCATGGTCAAAGAGGCAACAATGAAGCAAACTGAAAATGGTTGTTTTACTTTATTTACAATAATCAACAATTCCTAAACAAAATTAAACATTTGTGTGAAAGAATCTATGTATTTCTAATTTCTTTAGACACTAGAAAAGTTGTAAGATCACAAATGATACCACATCTACTAATCTACACATTACACAACATTAGATGTTCTTAGATGCACCTTTATGTTAATGAAGTTCACTTTGAATGAAGAATTTGCAGTGAGCAATTAATTGATGCCTTTAGAAGTATAATACAATAGTAGTAGAAGATTTGGATGAGTACTCTACTTTAAGTTGTGTTCTTTATGTGGTGGAACCCTATGTATTTGTGTAATGCCAATTTTTTTGGAAATAAAAGGCTTGATTGTAGCCTTGTCTTTGGGTAGGAAAATATTTCTATGTTACCGGTTTGTTCTTGGAAACTCCCAAATCTAAATGGAAATCATTAAGAGTCATGGCCTATGCTTTCTCAAATCAGAATTCTCAAGAAGTGGATAGATTGACTTTGGAGTGAATAGGAACTTCTTGCAACAACCTACATGTGGAGTGGTCAATGCTTTCACAGAATTCTCAGCTTTAGATAGAGGGGTTGCGATTTGTGCATTGTTCTATATAGCTTCACCCCTACAATGTGCAAGTTATGAGTTGGGGGAGGAAATGGTACAATTTAGAATTTGTATGTCTTTATCTTGCCATACTTTGAAAATGGATGGTGAAAGTGGATGTAAGGAATGGTATTGCAAGGTTTGACATAGGTGAGAGAAGAGTGGGACAGAGTCTATGACTACAATTTGTAAAATGATCTGGGAAAGTAGGAAAAGATGAGGAACACAATCGTCAATATCAAAGACTAATGACCAAATGCATAAAAATAAAAGACAACACTTAAATTTAAAAGTTAAATAATGAAACAAAATTGTTTGATGTTTGCAGAGAGATTAAAAAATTAAAAATCATTGAAACTGTGGCAAGTGATTTACCTCAAGATTATGGTCAAATTGTGTCATGGAAAGAATGATGCCGATGACGAATAATGGGAAAAACCCTACCACAACAGAATATTAGAAAATGAGATGAATGTCCCTTCACTTGCTGCTTCAATCTCTTCACAGTAAATGGAAGTAGTAGATTGGGGGCTCATGTAATTTGAAACCTATCTACCTTGACTTGCACTTCAATCTATTCATAGTCTTCTACCCTTCAATGTCTTCTATTGGGTATCCATTTGAATAGTTCCACAAAGGTCAAACCAGTCTTGACACTGGTGAAAAACTATTAACAAATGTAAAATATAGGAATTGAAAACAACATTACCCAACACAAATTTGGAAATCTAAAAAGGGAAACATTTTCTAAAGAAGTGAAACCGTGACAAGTGATTTACCTCAAAATATTGGTTGGTGATGTTTGATTTTATATAGAGTTTTCACTAAGGGTTTTCACGCGAGTTTGTTGCAACTTTATTCCCAATTGTGGATGTGGAAAAATTTCCAGTGCATTTCACATGTGGCCACCACCAACAATGGTTTATATCAACCATTTGAATTGTGTCCATCTTTCCCACACAAATCATGTCAATCTCGCCCACACAAACAAATCCTCCACATGTCAAAGCCTTCCCTAGACAACCTCTCTCCAAAGACCACCATTTGGCATGTGGATCTAATGAACTCACCATCTGGATCCCATGAACTCCTCAACTTCCTCTTCATTGACCAAAGACTTGGTCAATCACAATTCAAGAGATCCATTGACTTAGGTTTGCTGGTTATAGTAACCATTTATAGTCAAACTATTATTCGGGTGGCCAAATTAATTTCTAACAAAATTTATTCAAGAGTGAGACAGAATCAGTTGGTTGTGCCCACAATAAATAGCCTATCAGCTAAAAACTATACCTTTTTTGTGTGTGTGCATATAACTAATTCTTGATGGCATGGTATGGTTACTGACAATATCAATGTACCACTCTCTTTGATGACACCATCCCTCCTCTTCTAGGAGGGGAGAGTACTTTAATGCATAGATCTCATCATCACAAAGTAGTTATTCCATTAGTTGTATTCACATAATATATGATGAATAATAAATGACCATTGAAAAGAGATAATTATTCCAAAGATAATTAATTGTCTTTATCCATGTCAATATTGGAAAGATCCTATGGAGATCTATGGACTTGGATCTACAACTATATGTAGCACCCCTTCACCCCCCAATCTCCCTCTTTCCCTGGTATAAACAAATTATCTATAGATTAGGTCATTTTTCATTATAGATTTTGTATTTTCATTCTCTACATGCCTTGGTTTGCATACCTAATAGGTTGGAGGCATGGACAAAGGTGTGAAATCCTTGTTGAGGCTATTATTGCCCTATATGGCTTGAAACCTTCTACATAATAGGTTGTGTTGATTTCTTGGTGGCATCCCTTCAAACAACCACTCCCCTAGAAGTGGTCAAACTACAATAATCATCACCAAGGTGTTGCCCTACACCATCCAAAATTCCCTTTCACAACTCCCTTTCAAGCGAAACCCTCTGATTCCCTAGATTGTTACATTTAATGTTAGGATAACATTAACATTTAGTGTAACATTACAAATTAGTGTTTAAATTATTATAATCACTTGTCTTTTCATAAAAATTTTAACCTTTTTGGCTACTAGTCATTCTAATCAACAAGTTCTTGTAAAGGGTGGTATTTTTCTTTTTGCAATATCTTATAAATGGGGAGTCATTTATTTAAGTTCATATAGTTGACAAAAATTTGGCTCCATCACAATCATAGTGGTGAAGTCAAATTTTCAAAATTCTATTATTTGACTAATATTTTGACCTCTAAAGTCATAGTTCGTATGCAAAATTTTGGTGGAGCATAAATCTCACCTCGATTATCAAAATTTTGTATTATTTTTTTACACATATCATAATTTTACAAGGAATTCAATATTGCATGTAGAATTAAGATTTGGAATCTAATTTATCACAAATTGTAAAAATGTGTGTTACAAATGAAAAATTTGGCACCCTATCTTCACAAAACTTGTAATTTTTCTTGCACATCTTTTTTGGTGGGCTATGTTTCAACACTAACTATTTTGGGGTGAACTTGCATTTCTACATTAATTTTTCTCATCTTAGATCATGTATACAAATTATAAATTTTCAAATGTACATATTCGATATGTGTAGGGAAAGGGGGACCAAAATGGGATCTCAAGCACGATCACTTTTTTGAGATTAGGAAAAATTGATCTTCCATGATAAATTGAAGATAGTTATGCTCAAAATTTGAAGACATGACAAGAACAAGAGTCATAGTTCTCTAAATCTACATTTTAAACTATCATTTTTTTAAATGGTAGAGATTAAGGGGTTCAAATAAGGGGGCAACACAAAGTGCTCCTATTTTTATCAAAATACATAACATAGAGTTTGATCTAGCCCACCTTTAAAATGTTAACTTTTTTTAATATTTCAAAATTTTCTTTGGTGAAAAGTTAGCTAACACCATGTAGTTTATGCTCAATTTTTATACTAATTTTTTAATGAATATATGATTTTTTTACTAATTTTCAAAGTGGACACATAAGTTAAAAAATAAAAAATTGAGCGTGCACCCCCTTAAGTTTTTTGGAAACTACTCAATTTTTGTTTTTTTGGGAATGTGTAAATAATATAGTCTAGTTTGTAAAAGTGTATTTTGTTTCAAATTTTGATGAATAGGTAAAAAATAAAACTAAAAATACCATAGGTGGGTTCTTGACAAAATTGGAGACACTAGCAAAAGAAATTAAAGATCAAAACTTTAACATAATTGAAACACATAAAAAATCACATGGTTAGAAAGCTAAAAGAGAACTCAACATTATTATGTTATTTTTTTAACTTGACATTGAAAGACATGCAAACCTAATGGAGAGCATGCTCAAGATTGTGTTATTTTTCAGAATTTACAAAAACCATGCATGTGGGCATTGAGGTTGGATGTGCAAAGAAAATCTAATCTGAAGGGTTGGAAATACCCAAAGAAGATAATAATGTGAGAAATTTATAGCATGCTCACATTATAACATGTTTGTGTTATAATGTGAGTGTGATAAAATATAAGGGCACTATAATGTGCTCACATTTTCAAGAAGAAAAAATACCTCTCTTTCTCTTCCCGTCTCTCTCTTCCTCAGACTATATACATGAAATACATACTTAACTATAAGTGATATTTATATATGGAAATTTACTTCCTTATACTTTAAGTTATATTTTATGTATATAGTTTCAAGATGTTTGAGAATGGTTTTGGTTTTTGAGGAGACATAAGGCAGATTCTAGGTTAAGGATGATCTTATAATTTCTCAAACATAGTCAAATTTTAGAAATCAACAGGCTCCTATCATCTTGTAGTTGTCTAAGGGTAGTTGTAACTATTCAAAAGAATAATCAAGCCTCTCCTTAAAAATAGGAGGACCTATTCTTATGCTAGAGACTAAAAAGTGGGAGGGGAAAGCCAACCCACACCCCTCATGAAGAACTAAGAACCAAACATGGCTGAAATGAAAATCCATGAATCAAGAAGATAATCATGCTACATTACCAAAACTACCTCCCTACCTCTCTCTATCTTATCTCTCCCTTTATCTCTCTAGATCAATATGTCTTATAATTATAAAGATATAATTTTCTTCTTAAAATTAAAACATATTATTTTATATTATCAATATAATCATCTAATATATTATATTGAGACACTCTTCATGTTATTTATGGACATAAAATTGTGCTTTTGGAACTTAGCTTTACATAATTATCTCTCAAATATGAGATAATTAAAAGAGATCATCATACACCTTATAATATATGTAAAGGTCATACAAATTATTATAATAAATCCATTATTTATCAATAGTTATAAAAAAGTGCCCATTATAAATAATTTTTATAGACTTCCCAAAATTAAGACCTATTACTATTATATATATTTTTTTATAAGTTAATGTGATACTATGGGGCCACACCCACATATTATATCTGCAAAAAAAATTACATCAAAGACCTCTTAACTGGTCTAATATAACATTACACCATCTGCATTCAAAATTGCCCCATTCTTGCCTACTAACTGTTGCCAAAGTCTGAGAGGTACAAAATGGATCAGCCCTTACACCTATTCTTTTGTTAACACCTAGACCCTACAACTGTCAATATTAAATCATAATAGAGCCAACGTCTTAACAAAATTTCTCTCATACATCATACTATTGTTAACAACTTACTCTATTTCACTCCCCTCCTCTGTCCCGTCATCGCCTTCCACCACCAGCATGAATGCCTAGTTCTCATCGCTTGCCACGATGCCCTACACACAACCTTTTAAGAAATTGGTCTCAAGTCTTGCCTAATGTTTCCTTTCCATGACATCCATGTTCAATCCCCAAATGATAAAATTCTGGAGTGACCTATTATCTACACTATATTCTTTCAACACTGGCCTGCCATTTGGAAAGTGACCTCTCCCAAGGACAATGCGGTTGCGATATCCCTTCAAGCCTCCAAGTCACTACTTCTAGACCATATTTCACATTATTGCCTCCACTGTCTCCTCTGGTTCACCTATGTCTAAGATCATGACGAGGAACATAGATGCAATGTCTGTATTCACTCGATAGAGGCCATTGCCACTCAGGGCTTCATCCCCCAACACCATTCTGAATACATACAAAACCACACCTTCCCTTGTCTTAAAAATATCCATTAGCCTCCACTCCAACACGTCTCCATAGAAGGTCATTTTACTTTTTCTAGTGACCATGCATATGAATGTATCCATCTTGCATTCATTTGTTACAATGCGGTTGCCACCATATGTGAGCTAATAAATCCCCAATGTCATTATTGTCATAAGTTGTGACCGTCCTTTCCCTTGTGTCTTAATGCGTGATGATTACCTTGTTTCATGCAATAATATAGCATCCACTAGGAGTGATATCATCTCCTCAATTTTCAACAAAAAGCATGCCAATCCGTAATCAAACTAATGCCAGCTACCTCTGTTGTCATGTCTACAACCATTTTTTCCACCTCGTCAACCAAGTCATTTCCTTCACGATATGTGTGAAATACATTCTAGTAGTTTCTCTCTTTCTCTGTCCTCTGCAATGGGTGCATTATTTAGAAATTGTTCAAAGAAGTGTGCAATTTCTTCACCAATATCGCTATCCGTTGTGAGTCACTATCCATTGTGAGTATAATTCCATCTTCCCTCTTTATTTCTATGATTTGGTTTTGACTTCTCTTATCTTTGGTGGTGTTGTGAAAAAACTTGGTGTTTCTATCTCCTTCTTTCAGCCATGTCTCCTTGAATTTTTGCTTCCAATAAATCTCTTCCCTTTCCAAGATTTTTGTATATTGGTTTAGTAGCTCCTTCTCCTTACCATATTCCTTTGTGGTCATTCCTTCTTTCACCATATTTTTGTTCACCTTGCTTAGAATTTCTTTAATCTGCTCTTTTTTTGAGAAGATATTCTTGAAAGTTGATTTGTTCCATTCCTTCAATTGTGTTTTCAGAAAAAACTAGTTTCCTTGAAAGTTGGTACATGTGGGATCCTCTGTGATCTGGCTCTTTCTCCCACCATTCCTTTATTTTATTTTGCAGGTCCTTTTTCCTCGAGCCACACATTTTTTAAATTTTAAAGGGCATCTTAACGATGCCTTATTTGGAATGAAAACAAGCTTCATTGGTATGTGATCATAACTTGACAAGTTTAATATTTTTGATTCCATTGTTGCCTCTATGTAATCCCACCTTCCTATTAGGAAGAAAGAGTCCAACCCTTTTGCTATGCCTATGAATCCCCTCCCATTGGTCCAAGTGTATACTCCATTTATTAGTACCACATCATGAAGACTATTATTGTCGATAAAGTTCATAAACTACATTTAAACTTGAGTTCTGCTAGTTATACCTCCCTGCTTCTCCATATTTGATAATGTGTCATTGAAGTCACCTCCCATCGCCATTTTCTTCCCATGTAGTGTGAAAATGACATTTGTAAACCTCTCCCATATATCTCTTTTCATTGTTTCTTTTACTAGCCCATATACATTGATTAGAAAAAAATCTTCCTTCATCCTTTCACCTTTACAATCTGCCAACATTTATCTTCCACAATTGGTTCCACTTGAAATTTTTTGGAGTTCCATAAAACTCTAATTCCTCCAGAGGCTCCCCTTACTTCCATAAAGAATCCTCTCCATTGTCTCCACTTCTCCATCAACTTTTCCACCTCCTTCTTTTTAGCTTGGTTTCTTGTAACATTGTAATGTCTATATTTGCTTGGTCAATTTGGTGCTTGACCATACACCTTTTGTTAGGGGCATTAATGCCCCTAACATTCCACGTTAGGAGCCTCATGGTGATCTAGGAAGGGGAACTCCCTTTCTTGATCTAAGTTTCATTTTCCCCTTGGCACTGCCTACTATCTCTAGCATATTTTTCCTTGATTTA